>JANIJI010000017.1:317500-555000 GCA_024500535.1 Leptonema lineaticorne | reverse complement strand
TTTGATCTCGGACCGACACAAAGATTGCCCCCGTGGCCCGGTAGCCAAATATTTCAAAATGCGAATTCGACTCCAGAAACGGGAGCCGAACGAAAATTAATAAATGAACAATACAATCGCGCAATGGTTCGGCCAATTTTATAATAATATTAAAAATAAATTTATTTGGAAAAAAAACGTCGAATTTAAAACATTTTTTTAACCGTCGTCGTCATACGATGATTCGATATCCTTTGATGTTTCGCCGTAAATATTCGACAAATATTCCGAAATAAAAAGCGTGCGCAATAATAATAATTGCGTTAATTGCGTTCAATGCCACATTTTAATTAATATTCCAATTATATATTTTTTTTCTCTCGATTAATTATCGAATATTGCGCGTCGATATATTACATATGCATATGTGACAAATTCGAATTAAATGCAAAAAATATCGAGAATTATTCCGTCATCGCGTGCGATAATCATAAAATTGTCGAAATAATGAGGGGGGTAAATTTATATTAATAACGTTTGTAAACCCTTTCTGATTTTTATTTTCGTTCGTTTTGCCGGCGAATTTCGAGGGTTAAAACGGAATGCTCAAGAGAATATTTGGAATTTCGCGAATCTCGCTATTCGACTTTATTTATTTATTTATTTTTTAATTATTAATTATACATCATTATTGAGTTATAAAATTTAATACTTATATATTAAACTGAATTAATATTTAATTTCATTTATACATATATTTTTATATACGTAACACGTCAGTGAAAGGTCGACTATTAATATTTAAATTAATTTTACACATTTAACGTCAATCATTTCTAAAAAAAAAACCATTTTGTTATTGAAATATTCGTCTAACGTTTCTTCGGAATCTAACCGTCGTTCGTATTTTGGAAATTAAGTTTCGTGCACTTGTGTCCGTTTTTAAGTCGGACACCTTAATCGCTGTTTAATTATCGACACAGCGCGTATATATATATATATATATATATATATATATATATATATATATATTGTATTACTTTTTTAACACATTCCACGAAGTATATATAGAATTCGGAAGCGGGTCCTTTTATCGGTGACTCCAATCAAAATAATTCAATAAATATCCAGCAGGTGCTTCGCGGGTGACCAAACACAACAAATAAATTCAATATATACGATATAAACCTATGCCTATCTTATAAATCGATGTATGTGCTATAGATGAACGCTTCTCAAACTTTCATATCGATTTTTAACATTGTTAAAATACAATATATTCAATATAAATAGAGAATGCGGCACTCGTTTTAATGTAGTTAATGTAGTAACGTTTTTATATTTTCATCGAAAATATGTTATAATATAATTATTAATCTATATACTATAACATTTATTATTTTTAATTAAAATAATTTCCATCGGCATCTATGACTTTGTGTCAATGATTCGGAAAGTCATAAATGCCTTTTTGAAAAAAACATATTCGGTTTTAGAATTGATAAATAATTCAAAGTCTTTTTTTTATACCACAATTACGAAAAAATGGTATCGAGGTAATATAAAATAAAAAATGAAATACGAACATACAAAAAACTTTACAAAATGATAAAGAATAATACATTTAAAACTTACAAATAGAAATATTAAGCACAAATTGTGATAGGTCGCTGTCAGTGATATTTGAACGTGGACTAATCTAAAAACGCTCGTTTCATATCTACCAACCTTATAATAATCAAGAAATCGTTTGGATAACGTATGATAAAACAGGTGCATAAAAATGTATAGTTGCAAAAGTAGTTCATACTATGTATCGGGTGACTGTCAAGAAAAAAAATATAATATCATGAATATTCAATACATTATAATATTTTATTATACACTATAAACAACCGCGAACTCGATTACAAACGACAACCCTCGATTATCCTACGACGAGAATTTACGATTAGGCTTATTTATTCCGCATGTGGTCCTATTAATAAATATCGATTAATGAAACGCATTTTTGTTCGTTAAAAACAGGGCCGGATTTGTAATTTAGTCGTTCTAGCATTTTTGATATTTTTTTTTTAGTTTAATAATATGTAGGAATGTATTTCAAATTAAGATCTATATACAAAGACCAAATCAGTTATATTATTAGATCATGATTCAGAGCTATGATATATAACAAATCTAGATCAAAATGTATTATTAAATTATTTATCTTAGATCAAGAATATTATTAAAAAAATATTTATTTTTCAGAATTTATTGTTAAAACGGAATCAAAATGAATTGTAAAAATTCGCCATTTATTCTAATTTTTGATTTTAAAATTACCAATTCCTCTCTGACGAAGACGACCGGAAACGAAGATATCGATCGCCGAAAGGCAATCTCACTGATCCAGGAAACAGTTGGTACAGTTTGCGAAAAACAAAAAAAAATAGTAATAATAATTCGGGTAATTTACAATGCATATAAATTTTAAATAATCCCATAAAGTTTGTTGCGAAACCGTTCGATTGCCGCCATTATCGAAGTAATTACGTCATTATTGCGGTGTAATAACTGCAATAATTGCAAACGTACAAACAGTATGCAAATATATCGGCGTTCGAATTAATTGAAATTTGATGAAAAAACCGTGTAATGGCACCCCGTAATAAATATTCAAATGAGTGCGTGTCATTTTGATACTTTTTTTTCGTTTTTGGTTCCGGTTCAATGTTGTCGATTTCCCCCCTCCCCAGTATTTATGCCCTTTTTAATTATTAATTTCATGTTTTTATAATATTAAATAATTTGTAATTATCAATTTACATAAAAAAACTTCATAAAAATATTTTAGAAATTATACAATCAAAGAAACAAAGTCAAAAGATTAAATCTGTTGCATATGAAAGTTAATATTAAAATCAATTGTAAAATAAATAGTATAATTTAATTGAAGAAATCATTACTAAAATATTTAATTGTCATTTTCTTTACATTTCACGCAATAAAACATACTCTAATTGTTTCAATCATAAATTCAATACTTAAATACTACGTAAATGGTGTTTAATTTTATTTTTCAACGCAATTATAATAAAATATAATACATTTTATCATAAAATAAACGTCCGAACAATAAAACGTCTCACAAATGGAAACTAAAATATTCGTTAATTTCGAACGAATTTCACTTAATTATGCAATAAAAAAAGTTATTTTATTATATAAATTGTAAATTAAAATATATATCACGAAACGAAAGGACTCGTTATGTTTTATTTAGATTTTGTCAGAACAATTGATATATTTTTATTGACACATAAATCTTTCGCACGCATAAATCACTAAATACGAATATATCTTCGTCACTGATTTGGCAACATAAAGGTGACCATTCATTAAATTAAATACACGTATCGTATATAGGTCGATTAATAATTGTACATCATAAAAATAAATCTGCAACACTCGAGAAGTCCTCCTAAATTTATTTTCACACAATTGAATCACCAATCAAACGATTAACCTTCAATTTATTTACGAAATCTTCGAATATTGTCGCCGCCGCCGGTGGTGTCACGTTTTTATATTTGAAAATTGCAAATTTTTCAATATTAATTTTTATTATTTATTTTACATAAAATATTTTTTATAACTAATCATTTATATTTATTGTGTAAATAATTCTTTTTCGTATTTATATTTCTATTGCAGCTGCATTATCGACTATATTAAACCAATATTAAATTGACTTTAAGTCGAAAAAACACTTTTTATCTTTTCAAAATCAATTATTATCCAACTGGACAGTAAATTTTTTTGATATATTACCGCTTTTAACCACAGAAAATGTGTTTTTGGATGAGTGAATATGAGTAACACACACATAATTTCAATGTAAATTGGTAACCCCAATTATCACTATCGGACCGAACTATCGCAACGACCGCTAAGTTCGTTATATTGAGATCTAACCGATATTAGTAATATAGGGTGTCAAGGTTCAGTAATTTTCCAAGTCATCCCTTGAAGTTGAACAAAATTAAAAATAATAATGAATACATAAAAAAAAAAAATAAAAAAAATCGAGATAAAAATTGAACCGATCGCGTTCAACCACCGAGTGCCCATTATTAATACGAATAATAAATTTTCGATATGAAAGCCACGACGTCTAAAACACGGACAATGGTATCATATTTTGGGCATTTGGAGAAGAAAAATCGTAGACCACCTATAATAACAGGCCGTTTAGTCATGTCCTCATCTGTTTCGATCAGATTCAACCTACCGGGTAACCTAATATTGTACAGTCGAACGGTTAAAAATAAAAAAAAGCATATATAAAACAAACAACAACTTCGGAAACAAATTCCACGTCGATGGAAATGCTCGACTATTTTATAATCAAATATATATTTTTTTATATTAATATATACAACAAGAACGAATTTAATATAACACTGTGATCAAAAAGTAAGGTGAATTTATTTATAAAATGTAAAATCTTTATTTACTTTTACAAATCAATTTCATCCCCTTAAAAGTAATCCCCGTCCGATAAAATTGTTGCATTTTTGGCAACATTTTTTTCAGTCCTCGAAACATTCAGAATAGTCTTTTTCCGGTATAGCATTCAAGACCTTCTTCGATTCGGTTTATATCTCCTCAATTGTGTCAGAACAGTGAATAGCCAGAAGTCGTTCGGAGCCAAATCGGGCGAATACGGTAGTTGCAGAATTGATATGAGTCGAGTTTTAGGCAAAAATTCGCGAAGTTGTGATGAAGGAACCAAGAGTTGTAAAAACACGTGTAATTCGGAGATAATTAAACTATTTGACAAACACACGCTTGTAAATATTATAGACAGTCCTACCAATCTAGGAAAAAAAAATACAATTTACCTACCTTCTTAATGTCCGGGAGTTTTAAATGGCAATTTCACCTTACTTTTTGATCACAGTGGTATGTTTATATTAATATTGCGTTTGAAGCAAGTGTGCCAAAATATTTGACGTTGGCAATAAATCAGTTGGATTCCATTCTTCTTACATTATACGAGAATAGTTTAGAGAATATTGTTTTAACTGTGATTATAATAGTTTGTAGTCGTGATCATTTAAATTTTAACAGTTTAACTCAATTTTCAACGACAACGTATAACTTAATACTTTTGAATTGTTATATATTTTGAGCCTAATTTATTTTTAATACTTTTAAATGACATTAACTATTTTATATAATATTTTGTAAATATTTCAATAATAATTTGCATAATAAAATTTAAAAAAATCAGACTTCCGATGCATTTTCTTTTTGGAATATCTCGATTGTTGAAACACGACCATATATAAAATGTGTATGTGTGTGTGTTATTCAAGTCTATCAGATCGTATATTATTTTACTTGGCAATACGTTTATATATCCCTGGAGAATTTTATTTATATGGGACCACCACCGTTTGAAATTTATTGGGTGTGTCGTTTAACATAAAGCCTTACAGATGTAAGAATTAATCTATTGCTGGACCGAACACAGATCGCGGGTTAAAATCGAAAGGGAAACGTTTCGTGTCTTTTTAAAAGAATATCAATTTTATCAACTCTGATAAATAAATGGGTCACAACTACCGACTTTCGATTTTTTTTTCAATTTATTTTCATAGAAAATCCTTATAAAAGCGTCGATAAATTTTATTCCGAAAACATTTGTAATCGGACGAGTCGAATCTATTTATTTATTGTTTCTGAATTATTATTATTTTATTATAAATCAGAAACAGTGTTTTTGAGTAATAATTTTAACATCTTTTATAATTATATATTTTTTGAATTGTAAGTTCTGTAAAATTTAATCTTTAAACGCATTCCTTAATATATATTATACTAATAATATTTGTCCAGTGTCCGTTTTTCAAAAGGTTTAATTATCTCCGAGTTACACGTGTTTTTACAACACTCGGTTCCTTCATCATGTCATACTGTATTGGTTCTTCGCGACTTTTATTTTACCAAAAACTACTCATAACGTTCTGCAACCACCGCATTTACCTGATTTGGCTCCGTGCGACTTCTGGTTATTTGGCAATCTCAAAAGGCCAATGCAGGGACGCCGTTTTGACACGATTGAGTAGATAAAAACGTAATCGAAAAAGATCTTGAAGGCTATACCGGAAAAAGACTATTGATTTGGAACATGAAATAAAGAATTTACAATTCACCTTACTTTTTGATCACAGTGTTATATTGGTATCAGAATGTTATACTAGACGTTCTGAGAGCTTGGCAAATATCCCGTTACTATGCTTATGCAGAAATAATGCAGATTCAAACGTTTAGAATTTGTTAAATTTAATCACTCAGTCTATAATTTTAATAACATTTAAAAAATTCACGTTCATTTTTACCGAGAAATGGTTAAATATCATAATTCGCTATCAATCGACACCGGAAGATAATCCGGCAATGTTGTTTGTGTACCAGGTCGTATATGCGTATCAGGTGGCTTGGTCCCAAGAAATGACCAATGGGACATAACCATTCGTCTTTTGGTCCCAACCAGGGGTCCTGTCTTAACATAAGCCCACTAAACAATCCCTTATCGGATCCCCTGTCATACCGCGTAACAACGAGATGAATGCCTTCATTGCGAGAAACAAAATTGAATTATGTACCCATGTTTAAATTGAATTTTTATATTATGTTCTGAATATGTCGATAAGCTATCGATGAAAATTATTGACGCACCAAGATTTTGATACTTATTTTTTTTAAATAAATATCACACTATCGACGCCATTAATATCACTACTCAACTTCAGCATTTCGAAAGTTGTTTTGAAGAAAGTATATATGAAAAAAAAACTAGCATTATTTTTATTTTCCGTCGTTTATTTATAGTCCGTTTTATTCGATATTTTACGAGTGTTCATAAATATTGGATACGTGGTTAGTTTTGCCTTTTCGCCGGTAAATATACGAAGTTAGATGCGCGATGACACATCTGATACTTTTGTATACGAATTTATGCGGACGTTGAAAACGTGACGCGTTTCGTGACAGGTGAACGTGACGACTCAAATACGAGTCGAAAAGCATTAATAATCCCCATTTCTAGAAGCTCGAAAAAGCTCACTTTTATAATTTCTATCCTTTTGCTGTGCCGTGCGAAGCACGCGCATATCGGACGATTAGAATGCGAAGGATATAAGTGAAATTTAAATCAGTACAAGATCGACTATTGCTCTACTAACTTAGTTTGCAGCTATTATTTTAAATTTCATTTCGATAATTTGTATGACTTGTTTTATGTTAAATTCAGATTTATGTCATAGATATGTTTTCAATATGGCATTTGGGTAATAATCACGATTTAATGTATTTTTTTAGTTTAACCACTTAATGTTTTTAGACGAACGTTGTTCAGGCGTGCCCGATTGCATTAACCCGAGTCCTGCTCGCAGAGTTCAACTTGTTTGAAGTTGGATACATAAACGATCTATACTCGTTGAACGCTGGAAATCATTTTTTATTTTTATATAAAATGTAGAATTGAAATATAAAATTATTATATTTATTTTTTATTAAAATTATAGTTTAGATCAGCGGTTCTCAACCTGTGGTACGCGTACCTCAAGTGTACAAGAAAGATTATTTAGGGGTACGTAAAAAAATTTTAGCGGAAGATATAAAAATTATATATATATATATATATATATATATATATATATATATATATATATATATATATATATGCTAGGGGTACACACTAAGGAAACAATCAGGTAAAAGAGTACACTAATGAAAAAAATCGGGAACCGCTGGTTGAGATATATAAATTTTTTATCTCTAATACCAATAAAAACCAGCATAAAGATACAAATAAAAATATCGAGCTATATCATAATTTATTCAGAAATTTCATTAAGCCTTAGTTTTAAAAACTGCATTTTAATGATTAAATGGAAAGCTGTTACATTATAAATTTTCGTGTCCTAAAAATAGAAATACTTATAATTTTCAATAAAATGAACCGAAAAAACAGATATAAATTAAAACTCGAAAAGAGAAACGGAGACCTCACACATCTTAGTGCCACTGTTTTTTTTTTTTACATATAATACATGCCCCCGAGTACACTTAAAACAGAGATTCTCAAATTGAATTTCAAGTGTCCACAAGGCATTAACACATCGGTAAACCCTTACTGATAATAATGGGGACAGTGGCTTTTGTCATAGTCCCAGAAATGAGTGGGTGTGTTTCACGGTGCAAAGGTGTCCTTTTATCTCATGCTGGAATGATTTGTGCAACAGACCTCTTGTCCATTGTTGCCCCCTTCATTATTCCGCACATTCGAGAGTTCGAGGGACTAAAAAGGAGCCACTTAAGAGAAAAGTGAGGAGCAACGGAATAATTTCAATGATCATTTTAGTCCTCGGTCATTTTGCATGTAGTATATAACATAATTTTATTAGACAATAAATGTTCCCTTATATTACAAGTTATGAAAATGGTAGATTTTACATAGAAAAAATATGACCAAACGATTAAAATATTCGTTTACTTTCCCATATTGAGTTGTTTAGAATGTAATGATTCAGATCCGTATTATCAACGCAAATATTATAATATTAATTTAATTTAATACGGTCATGCCGGTGTTTTACGTTATGTATGTAAGCAAACACAGTGAAAAACACGAATTGTAAACGTGTTAAGCAATATGTGTCAAAATCTTTAGAAATAAAAAATATATTTGAAAAAAGGCACAGATCTAACGGCTAGACCACATAAGAACCAGATCAACCAAAACTACCTTGAAAAGTGTGCTTAATCACGATACATATATAATATTTAATATTGCTCATTCATGATTAATATACCGATAATGAAGATTAATATAAATTCTACACAATATTTAAACTCTGACTTTGATGTTGAAAATTTAAAGTTAAATCCAAAAAACAATCATTTCGATGATATCGTGAGATCAAACGATCCAACGCAAAGATTAATCCCATAAAATACAACATTGACAAATTTCCGACATACCATATATTAAGATATCTGACATTAACATTTACTATGTAGAAATTTTCCATTGAGAAAAGTTCCACTGCGACGGTTATATTAACGCGTTCGAATAAAACCAATGAAAAAGCGCACATCGAAATTTGTAACATGGAACCATTTATATGCGATCAAAACAAATAAGCCAAAGGACAAGTCGATTTATTTTGCGGTTCAGATAAGAAAAAGGCATACGAAACGACACTAAGTTACAAAATAAAAGCAACATATATATATATATATATATATATATATATATATATATATTTAAAATATTTTTTTTTATATTTAGATGGATTAGCAAAAAATGACTAATTAAGACGTTTTAATCATGCAAATTTGTGTTAAATCAAGAAATTGTTTGTTATTGACGTTTCGAAACATACGCGTAATACCGGGTGCAGCACACTTCAGACCAGTCGAGTCGGTATTTAAATTATTAATATTGCACATTAAATAATTAGGGCTGTCTCTCTGAGATATGTGCTAAATATTTCTAAGATAATTATCGCAGAAAAATATTATGATAATTTTTATGATATTTCAAGTATCCATTCAAAAGACAGATTATGTATATTGTCAATATCTGTTTTTTTTTAATAAAAATAAAATATATGAATAGTTTTTTAATTAAAGATATAGGAAAAAATAGTTTAAAACTATATATAATAATAATAAATTTTGATATTCATATATTATGATAAATCAATATCTAATTTTTATTATTATATCCGCCTTATAAATATTTGCAATATTTTGACAATTTGTATAAGAAATCTTATATTTTATACAATATTTTTTTTATTTAATATTATGGCAAATAAACACAGGAAGGTTATCTTATAGTTGGCAGTCAACGTGTTAATATTTATAAATTTTACCGATTTCAAAAATAATTTATTTTAATGCTAACATTTTATCATGATATATAAATAATTTGTTTTAATGCTAATTATTTTTTATCATGATATATAAAAGTACAAAAAAAAATACTTATATGATAAGCTTAAACTGAGTCAGCCCTGGAACATAATTAATTGATTCATCTCAGCGTCGAACCAATCGACTTTTAGTATACCATTTAATCGCAAATACGATCGGAACTGTCATGTGTTGCAATGTTATCGATTTTTTGCAAAATAATATTGAAGATTTTGTGATGGCACATCGTGTATGGGCGTAGAGCGGCGACGACAACCGATGTTGACGCTCACAATAAATAAGATAAAGGTACGCAAGTCGGGCACAACGCTGATGTATTATAGTTTTTAGATAAATAATACGAACACGATCGCCTTATTGAAGACGGCCATTTGTACAATGATGGCGGATTGTGGGCGACCATATCGCGGCCATTTGTTTCGAATTCCAATCGCATTACATACAAATTAGTCAAATCGAATGGGACAAATACGCACTTGCAACGCCGATTTCTCTTATTATCAAACCATATTTTATAATTTAATTTACCATATTAAACTATCGTTAACTAGTTAAAAAATTAGATCGCATTACAATATTGTATCATAAAATTTAATCGAAATATGATCAAAACCTTTCGTACACTTCCTTTCGTGCACGTTGGGATTTGTAGCAAAGCGGTGGTTTGAATCCGGTCGCTCGTTAATCAGCATAAGAGAGCAAACGTTTGTAATTATTACACGCGTGTGTTTGTTGGAAGGATGCGCGATTTACGAGCTACGGAGCCGCAGATAAATCCAAAACTGCGGCCCGCGAACGTCACACAAATCACGCACCGACGACGATCGATCAACGGAACGACAGACGGATCTACGGACCTGTGACACCTTTTTCGATACAAAATTATACCTTCGTCGACGAATAAGACCACCGCCTTAGATGCAACAGCTCAGTATTAAAACCAGTGGTGTACACGATTATGTGAAAAGTTACTTGTATCGCTTCGACTATATTTTCGTTCACTTACATCCATCTGTTTCCGATTACTCGGCACAAGTTCGCCGAAATGAAGCGATAAATCGTCAGTTTGGTATTGTAAAGCGATAATCGAACATATTTAGGCTTTTAATGGGCAACATTTATAAATGGGTCGCGAGCCGGGGAATACACCGCGAAAATCCCCACGGACACCACGTCAACGGCCATAAAACGGTGATTTAAGGAACGTGTACAAGATGCGGACAAGGCGAACCGGCCGCGAGCGAGAACGAGCACAATGTCGGATTACCGAGAACGAGCCGGAAAATCGAAAACACGAAAGACGTCCCGAGTAACAATTTGCTCGTGTCCCGAACCGAAACCAGAGATCATGAATCAAATCGATAAAAGGCATACGTGTCGTGGAATCCGAATCGATTTCGACCCCTTCGATCCGATAACCATCATTCAGACCATTAGTGTCCGCGTGGACCAAGAATGCCATACGTCTCCCAAAGGATACCCAGGAGATAAACAAAAAAAAACGGAATGTTTTATCGCTTAATTCAAACTTCTTTTGGCTAGTTAACACCGCCGATACAAATTATTTTAAATATTATATTATAAAATATCTTTCATAATAATAATAATAATAATAATGATCAAGCGAAGAAACAACCAAAAATACATACCCGTTTTACCCCCTCGATCGTCGTTAAAAATACGTCGAATTTTTATTTTATATATTTTTTTTTTCGTCGTATTTTAAGATGCTATCGGATGTATATTATTAGAATAAGTATTTAAAATTCGAATTTTTCATCATTGTTCGAACATTTATTACGAGTTTTGTATCGCGTGATGAAGGGACGTTACGGTCGTCACCCCCGAAGTTAACCCCGGGGTTAGATTAGGTTGTCGTGAATATATTAATAATTATGTTTCTTTCGTTATTAATATATATATATATATATATATATATATATATATATATATATATATATATATATATATATATTATTTTTTTGTATGTAAAAAATAATATCGAAACGGTGACAAATGTCGTTAAACACGTAATATTGATATTTGAAAATCGGTGGGTGTGTCCGTTTGTCCGTCTGTATGCGCGTAACGTCACGCGAGATGCATTTGTCTACGTCATAATGAACGCGTGCATATTTGTTTTTAATTAAACATAATTTTTATGAGGGGGTAAAAAATGACCGAAAATCGAATTTCACTGATACACTATAAATTGTGTTGTAGATTCGATCTTTCGGGGGAGGGGAGTGATTTTCTAGTGTGAATTTATAATAATATTAATAATTTTATAGTGAAAAATGTCATATTTATATATTGAATTATAAATTTTAATATTTACATTTGTATTCATAATTTTTGTTTTGAAAATATCTTATATAAATATATAAACAAAATATTAAAATTGAAATTTTAAATTTATAATAAAATAATAATATTTGTTACTAATCATTATTAAATTAAATAATTTTGATTTTCTTCATTATTAATAGAATATATATGAATCTTGACCTTTTACAATAAGCGATTTCAACAAATTTATTTTTCAAGTTTTTCTAAGAATTTTGATTTTTCATAAATATTAATGTGTTCTTAGATTTTTCAAATGAATAAATCAATATATTTTTTTTTTAATAAAAAAAAAACTTATCTAATAATACATTTTTAAGATTATTACTATCATACATAATTATAAATGTGCAATTACGTATGATTTTGACGCCGTTTTAATTAATTAAATTTCCAGAATGATTCGATTTATATAAATGTTTCTGAAATATTCATAAATATCGATTTATATATATATATATATATATATATATATATATATATATATATATATATATATATATATATATATATATATATTTATCAGTGGCGAATCTGAATACTTACCAAGAATCTGAATACTTACCTTGCGTTCTTACCAAGATCCAGATCAAGTTAGATCTGGATCTTGGTAAGAACGCAACATTTTGATAAGTCAAAAATGTCACAAATACATCAATCATAGGCAAATACACACACACACACACACACACACACACATACATACATATATATATATATACCATATATATATATATATATATATATATATATATATATAGTAGCGTTTAATTATTATATAAGTCATTATGCGATAGGAATATTGGGTTAAATTGATCCAATTGGCATTCGGGTGTCTGACGATCAAGTCGCCTTAACACTAATATACAAATTAACCGCACCATAAAATTGATTAAAAGCGGCCGGTTTTAATATTACCAATGGCGATATATACATTCGTTAATAGAGATATATTCGTGAGTTAATTGGTCACACGGCTTTCCCGTTTAACGCTATGTCAATACTCGTACAACGCGGTCTATGTGTGGCGCGCATTAATATGTGCGATAATTAATATACGTTATGCAAAGGAACACACGCACGCACACACACACACACACACACAAACGCGCGCGCGTTCGATAAGTACAGATGGTGCCGTTTTAATTTGTCTAAT
Organism: Leptonema lineaticorne; assembly: GCA_024500535.1. Lineage (NCBI taxonomy): Eukaryota > Metazoa > Arthropoda > Insecta > Trichoptera > Hydropsychidae > Leptonema > Leptonema lineaticorne. Next base: position 541,520 of record JANIJI010000017.1, on the reverse strand, counting down.
GCGTTTCGATGATGCACCGTATCGGTTTTAAACGCAATTGATAAATTGACGCACGCGGTACGAACCGGGTGCGAATCGCGCTAATTACGATACTCGCCGCGAATGAATATCGATTTAATAATGGATATGAATTTATTATTATTTTCTATTTTCGAATATTAAAATGTAATGTCGTTGAGGCTATGGCCTCGTTTATTATTGGAATTTAATTTATTAATCTATTGCTAAATTATAATGCATATAGTATTTATTTAATAAAAATGTGTTAAAAAGATTTAAATTTGCTCAATTTTATACATATTGAAACCCGTTATCTATTTCAAATATTTAATTAATAAAATGTAATGCGATTTTGATATAAAATTTTTAAATTAACGCGTTCACGCCTGGGACGATTTTAATGTTTTTTTTTTTTGCTATGTTTGTTTTCTTAAAATATTTGGTTTTTCACCGCCCAATCAGACAGTCTACTGTGGGCCACCGGTGGTACACGCCGGTGCGAAAGTGTTAAAATAAAATGCTGATAATTATGAAAAATTATGAGTGACAAATATCATTTTTCCTTGATTTAACATCTTCACCTAAATAACAAAATATTGATTTATTTATTTTCTATTAAAAATATATAAATCAACTCAATTATAAAATAGATTTTTTTATCTGAATTTTATTGATTCATAACTCCAATCATTTTTGATGACCAATATTAAACCTTTAAACTCTATCTTTTTTAACAAAAAAAAAAAATTAAAAATTAGAAAATTATATAATAAACAAGCACAACATCATAGCTGTAATATAATAATAATTAGATCGAGTCATCAGCTCTACATCCAACCTTTATACATTATTCAATAAAAAAATATATATTTTAGTCGTTTACCTTTAGTTCAGTCGTTTATTTTTTTTTTTGAAATTTTCAAAAAAAAATCGAAACCGCTGTATGTTTTTATTGCGTTTAATGTTTTAAGTAATTAAGCTCATTAGAGTCGGTCAATCGTTCGGTCGGCCATTTTAGAAGTTCATTATTCTCGCTTTCAATTATTCACGGTTGCATCTGCCGGGCCGCAAACACCTTGCCTTTAAAGTACATTAATCGAACGAATTCTGGCATCGTAATTACTCACAATTGTTAAATAATAATTTTTAAATCGTTAACAACGACCGATATATGTATACACTTAATATATACATTTATATAAAAAAATATAATGGAAAAATCAACAAAATGGATATTTTAATTCGGTTATTCATAGTACAGTTCTATCGTTATTGTTTTTTTTTTTTTTTTTGCTAGAAATTATATTATTAAAAATATATTAGTCTATATAAAGTAAAAGCTTAATAATCTGTTACATATTTCGTTTTACTTAATCTTTATTATTGTCCGCACTAGATTATTTCATAAAACGGCCCCGACGTGCACGTGTTAAATGTTGTACTTGATTACAAATAATACTAGAATGTGACGTCACATATTTGCATATTAATTTTCTAATAAAAAATATCACTTAAAATATTTTTGAACAATTTCATAATAATGATCTCATATATTTTGATATTAGTAATAGATAATCCTTTTTTATCATAATTAATATCGGTTGAAAAATAAAAAAAACTCTTCGTATCGATATGTATATATTTAGGTAATCAATAGCATAATAATATAAATTTATATATATATATATATATAATTTATTTTCTTGTATTTATACAAAAATAGTTTAGTATTATAATTCGAAACATTTTTGAATACACGATAAGAGATGTAATTGTTATAATCGAGACTTCGTCGGTTCGCTCGTCGTCAATTAATTATTCAATTAATTAATTAATTAATTAACCGCTATCGACACTTTTATTCGGCAGCGACGAAATGAAAATTTCGTTAACCGAAATAATAGTAATAAATTGAAATTATTATTTTTCGTGTGAATTCGATTAAACCGCCTCGGCGTTAGATTAAATCTGCCTTTCACTTGTCGGTTGGCTTAGTTCGAGATAATATTGACAGTTAATTAAAATAGTTTTTTTTTATTTTTATTTTTATATCAATTAAGACCGTCGAGATATTGTATTGTGCCGTTTCATTTTTTATATAAATATTTTTTTTATTATTATTTCGGTCTTAATTCGTTTATTATTTCACTCGCCGATCGCATAAATTAAACAACGGTTAAAAAATAATTATTGAAATGCTCGTAAAACTTTTTTAGTGCGACCGGCTTTTCGCACGCTTAAATATTATCGGCAAAGCTCGAAATTATAACACTTTTTTTAGAATCGATTACACCCGAAATAATATCTAAAAGTTTTATAATCATAATCTTGATAAATATCTATAATTCGAAAGTTAAAACTTTGGATAAAATCGAGTCTTGTTTGGATATCTTTAGAAGAATAAAAAGATTCATTCCTAAAAATGTCTATAGATAATCTGATATTAATTATTTTTAAATATAATATATATTTTTTGTTTCAATTTAAAATATTATATTTCATATATATTAAAAAAAATCACAACGAATGATCGCCAAAATGCATACATTATTTTAATTCACATTGACGGTAACATATACAAAATATAGACACGTATTGCTTACAATATATATATATAAATATATTCGTATCGAAATGTTAATAAAAAAAACGCATATAATCTGTCAAAAAAGTCCGTTTGTGGACATTAAGTGCCCCCTTTTCGTGTCCATCTGCCGTTCACATTCCAAATTAATAATTACACCATTTTATTAAATGCATCCTTTTATTAACACTCCTTACAATTTATGTGAACGTACATGTACGTCGTTTCGTATCGGCAATGGTGTTAAAATCGTGAATCGCGGACCAAAATACGACCGTCATCAACAACGTATATTTTAATACAACTTTATATATCATAGATATTTTGTGTTTAATTATATTTTATTGATCGCTTTCGATACGTAATCCATTATAGAATATGTATTAATTAAATTACAATATAAAATTTATAAATAATCGTGTTGAAAATTCTTGATTTTACGATGAATCGATAAATCATTGTGCAAAAAGAAAAATGAAGTAATTTAATTAAAAATATAGAGTATCGCCTTTTTGTATTAAAATCTGCCACAACTAATTATTTTATATTAGAAAATAAAAACGATTTATTTGCTTTCTTTAAAATAATTAACATAATTAAATATTAAAATAAGGTAATAATAAAAAAAATAGTAATAAATATATTGATACAATCTTAAATACACTTCACGTTAGAATTAACATAATAAACATATGAGTAATAAATTTGAACTCAAATTTGGTGTAAATATACCCATTGCACACTTACGATTTTATTCATGGTATATTTTCAAAAAAAAAAGTATTTTAATATAAAATATGTATTATTATTATAAATTATTTCATATAGAATATTACACACAATCTACTAATTATTGATTAGTGATGTATATAATACGACTTTTTCAGTCTTTAAATAACGAATAACGTCCAATAACCGTTATTATTATTATTTTTTTAGATAAAATATCGATTTTAATTCGAGTCCTGCACCTTCGATGGACCGTAACATAAATATTGCTTTCGAAAAGGACGAACCTTATTCATAATCGTAAAAATGACATTCTCGTGCTAAAAAAAACATATATATACTTCGGTCTCGGATCAGTCTTAATTAAAAATAATACAAACGAATAAATAATAATCGTAAAATAAAAATGTCTCCCCCGACTGAAAAGATATATTATAAGTGTTTTGCATCGGGGGATGATTTTTTTTCCCCGATCGTTACGAACATTTATTTTTTCGAAGAGGACGCTTTTTTCGATGTCGCGATCGAAAAAGAATCGAATTTCATTTATCGATATTTATGTGCGGTAGTTTCGAAACGAATGTTTGAGAACAATGTATATTTCAAATTTGATAATCTGCGATTTTAAATTTATTTATATATATATATATATATATATATATATATATATATATATATATATATATATATATATATATAATATTGTCGATGGAGTTTCGATATCATTATAGAATTTTAAACTATTATTATTCGCATTTTTATTTTTTTTTAAATTATTTAATAATATAATTTATATATTAAAATTATTTTCTAAACGAATAAATGATTTATAGTATAAAATATTTTTTATAATATTTATATAGAACATTTTTATTTAGTAAATCTCGACTAAATTATTGCAGTAGTGCACAAGAAAAGATGCAACTGTATTGTATAATTTTAATAAAATTATATAAAAATAAACATTAACAATTTTTGATTTTGATTAACTTTAAAAGAATCATTAAAATTCACTACACCACTGGTCTATTATTATATAAATGAATAAAAACGTTATTACCTGATTTATAATTGAACGCAACATATGCACTATTAAATATGATTTTTATTGATATTCGAAAACGAAATTATATACGTTAAAAAAAAATAGACCGCCATTATTAAAAAATCGCCCACGACGAACAAAGTTATGCTAGTATATTATGTCGTTTGGATCCATTATTATTATTTTTTTTTTGTCGAACTCGCAATAAATACGAGATATATTATGTACGTCGGCGTGGAAGAAAAAGGCATCGCCGACGATAAAATTTAACTACCGTCCATATTTTCCGGGGTTAATACAAAAATTTCGAGTTTATGATCTACGGTGCCTAGAAGGTCTGTCCCTCGAGACCCTCGAGACACAGACCTTCTCGAGGCACCGAAAGCGCAATAATTCGTATCCTTTGTGGAAAGTGCGAGTCGCCATCGGATCGCGCTCTTCGATTATTATTGCTAACGTATTAACGTGCGTTATTAATAATGTTGTTTGTTGGACGTTGTTGTTTTATTGCGTTTTATATATATTGCCGGTGATGTTAACGTGTGGCAAAAAGCCCACATGCGGCCCGACGTTGTTCGCATCGTGGAAATATCTCAAAAGTCTTTCGTATCTTCGAAAGATATCATATGCACCTCGTATATGCGCACGTCATAAATCAAATTGAAAAAAAAAATATTGTACAATACTCGCGTACACCGACCGTATACAGGGTGGATCGGAAATATGAGCGTTTTCGATTGCTGTATAAGCTAGAGCAAACAGATCCTCGATATGCGCAAGTTCACTTCAAATGTATATAAATGATTTACAATTTCAATTTGATTTTAGAATACATAACATTAATCAATAGTAGCAGAAAATATTTTATGTGAAATAGTTGCTAAATCTTTTTAAAACTAAATTTTTTGATAAAAGATTTTTAACTTTTCATAAATTCATATCATACAATTAAATTAACACGTTAGCTGTCACGAAAATTTTCAGTAATCCGATCTAAAATGACAATTTCATTTAATCACATTATATGAATTAATTTTTATAATTATATTTTTTTTGTTCGTTTCTCAGAAACCATCCATCGATATTAGCAATTATATATATTTCAAGTTTAATAGTAAATACGTGACGAGATAACTCGAAATTGGCATATTTTAGTGTTCATCTAAATGTGTCGATTCATCATTCATCATTTCAATTAATACATATAGATTCGTTATAAACGAACATATTTACGAATGACATCACACTATTTCGTGTCCCCACTGTACTATAGGATATTTATATAATACATATGAAATGTAATATTATTTCTCATGCTTCGTTTCGATATAGCATGCTCAATTTGCATTTCATTGTTCGATTCGGTATTGTAATTTTGCCCCGTGTACGTTTGTCAGTCTTTGTGTATTTTATATGAATATATATATATATATATATATATATATGAGTATGTGTATATATATATATATATATATATATATATATATATATATTCGAAATGACAGTTCCGCGTCTTGAATCGAATAATAATTGTGAACTATAAAAGAAGTAAAAATGACATTTTAATGGGACTCATCCGGCCCGTGCACTTGTTATCCGTCAAAGAATCACAAAACTCTCTGATTGCCTCTGGGAACTGAAAAATTGAACTCAAATACAAAAAAAAAACGGACAAAACGTATCGATTCTTTCCGATCATTATAAGTAAATAATTGTTTTTACTTTTATCATTCAATTTAAACCCGTCGTTGATATCGTTTATTTATTTAATAAACGTATGGTTTATTAGTCGAATTGTTTACATATTTAAATTTTGATTGTTTCTAATGGTTCAATTGTTAACTTCATACAAATATTATAATTTTAATATATTTATAAAATACGTATATAAAAAATATATTTAAATTCTTAAAAAAAAATTAACACAGAATGAATATTATTATCAATATTATAAATCATGAATATATATGGTATTTATATTATATTACATTCTTGTTAAAAATTAATAATCTATCAATAGATATAATTCAATATAAATATTTTTTTCATTTTGTTTTGTAGCATTCTGTTCCACATCAAACTTTATATTGCTAATTATTGTATTATTAAAAATACTTTACATTTCAAATTAATTTGACACTATATTAAAATTTCGAATCACCAGCACGATAATTAACTATTAATTATATATATATATTTTTTAAAATATCATATATCAAAGATTTATATTGTTCCGCAACCACCATATTTGCCTGATTTGGCTCCGTGCGAATTTTGGCTATTCAGCAAACTCAAAAGACCAATACGGGGACGCCGTTTTGACACGATTGAGGAGATAAAAATCGAATCGAAGAAAGTTTGAAAAAAGACTATTCCAACTATTTCGAAGACTGAAAAAGCATCTTATTAGACAGGGGTTACTTTGAAGGGGATGAAAATGATTTGGAAGAATAAATAAAGATTTATATTTTATAAACAAATTCATTTTACTTTTTGTTATATAAAGATTTGAATCTAAAATCAAATTAACGTATTATTAGCTGCGTATTAATATTCAATGCTTAACAATTCATCACGTACATTTAGGGTGACAACGCTTCATAATAAACGGGCACAACTTTTTCAATAATAAATCACGAATTTTTTTTTTCATATTTATATACATTTTTTTTAATTTATTTTTGATTGTTATTGTTTCTCGGAAAATATCGCTACGGACGATATTTTTCATCGTTCTACGTCTTTCGCGATAAACACGACACTGCAAACACGTCGCGAAGATTATCGTTATGTACAGACGAAGCCTATAAATTTCAAAAGTGTTCAAAGTAACTTTCCGACAAAGAAACCACCGTAATGCTACACGAGTAATTAAAAGGTCAATTCACTCCGACGGACGCCTTCATTCTCAGCGGTCGAGCCTTGTTCGATATACTCGATTCGATGGTGAAAATGAAGCGGAAAAAAAAGGCGTAAATTATAATGTTCCGATTCATTGATAAATATATCGATTCAGTATGTTGCGATAAAATGGTTATGGATTTCAAATTATTCACATTATACAAGTTTCACTTGTTTGTTTGTATCGATGGAATTTTGTAATCAATTTTTTAAACACTTTCTGATGTCAGATTGAGCTGAAATTTTGGATACTTGTTTCCTATCAATGACAATATAATAATCAATTAACATATTTATAAAATAATTAACCAGTTAGTAGAAATCAATTATATTGCTTTTACGATATAATTGGCATTAATAACGCAATAGTACGTTTAAAATACAATGGTAAATTTATCGATAAATTCATATGATAATACAATGATGCGATTGTTATTATTGGTAATACAGTAATTCGATATAAATGTGTTTTTTTTTTAGAAAAAAAAATATCTTCGTAAAAAAAATAGTTACTTGATATCATAAAATCAATATGTTACACATTTCGATACGAATTTAATTTAATAATTCAAAGTTAATTCTTGATATATCAATTAAAATTTTCACATATATTATATATAATCTACGAAAATATTTTCATAATGAAACATTTTTTTATTGAGAAATATCAAAGTTGAACATTCAACAAAATATAATCAATTTTTAAAATGGCATTCTTCGACTCTGTAATGTCAATATATAATATTTTACATTTATTTCATATGGCGACATTTATATAAATCGGTGATTCTTAACCTTTTCCAAATCACGTGATTCAGTAATAAAATGAAAAAAAAAACATAATGTACAAAATAGATTATCTATATTTATAAATAATAGTATTAGGAAAAAGTGACTTAATTATTTATTTAAAAAAATATATTGTAATAAATCAGTCGAATAACCCTTTTATGGCCTATCGGCAACAAATTTAGCCACATCGTAGGTTCTGAAAACGACCGTTGACTGTGTCGAGCATATGATTCATTATAAATTGGTGATGCATCGCGGCCATTAAAACTTTTGCGCATTAAAACGGCAAAACACAAATGAAGCCAGGATCCGAAAGCCGCGGAAATTCACTCCCCCAAAAGAAGCAGACACGGACCATCCATTCCACCCGTTGAAAAACCACCCCTCCCTCCACCCCCCCCCCGAAACAGTTGCCGAACGTTTTAAACACGACGCGCCTTATGCTAATATCCAAAAATATTGCCACCGCCGCCCATCAGAAGACTACGGGAAGGCTTAAAGAACGGCATGAGCCTCATCTATGGGGGGGGGGGGAGGTAAGAAGCCAAAATTCATTGTTCAAGATTCGCGGTGTTAACCCCTTCGCAGATAAATCTCTGAAAGGGAAACCATTTGGCGCGGTGTTTCATTCGGTCCTATGGGGGAAAACGGGCTGGTGATGAACGGTTCCCGGGGTGAGAAATACACCCTCGCGAAGATGCGAATAGTCGTCTTTGTTCAACGAACGGACCGACGTCGGTGTCCTCTCTTTTCGACACCCTAAACACCCGGCGAATGTAGAGACGGAGGTGAGTATCGGAATTCGGGCGGTCGTTCGTTGCAGTTATTGTTTTTGGTGAAACGAGCGCAAACAAATGTTAATTCTAGAGTCGCGATTATTGATCAAATCTCGAATGTTTGCAGCGTTTCTCGGAATCGTTTCGATCAAAACTATTAAATTTTTCAACATTAAACCATTTTTTCTAAATATATATATTTACATTTAAATTCTCGTATTTTAATCTCATTTATATACTAAATTTAATATAATCTAAACTAATTTACATATTGATCAGATTGTAACGAACTTCGTCTCTTGCATATAATCAAAAAGTTATTATGGATTCAATATTTTTTTTAATAAAAGATACCTATTTGACAATATAAGCGTTTTATGATTCAAGAAGAAAATGCATTATAACTCAAAAATGCCAACTATAACTCGTAGTTTGCGTTCTTTTCCAGGACGCCAACTGCGAGTTATCTCGTACTGTGTTTACTTGCATTTTTTATGCTGCTACGATTAAACTCGAAATATATCAATTCTAAAATCGATAAATGACTGCTGGAAAAATAATAAAAAATCAGTGCTTACTTTATTGAATAGAAAATTTATTAAAAAATGAACGTCAACGTGTTAAACGGGAAAATTGCATACATATCTAAAAGTATATTTATAAATAAATATACAATATTTTTTTTATCTAATATTCACACTACAGCAAAATTATACGGATAGATCACTATTAAAAAAGATTAGATAACCATAATAGATATTTTTTTATAAATAAATCTATGAACGAATTTGTACACGAGTTCACTTATGTATTACTATAATGTAATAATGACGATTGCTGTAATCGTTTTCATACAACTTCATAGTCGATCCATTGTCACATCTTAAGATTATTATTACCTATTGTAATTGAACCGGGAGCCAGAATTTCCCTCCCCCTCTTGTAATTAAACATGTTTATGGAGTATTGTGTTGAATTTTTGCAGCATACCGATCCTGGTGGAGTTTGTTGAGTTCGTTTTTTGCCATAAATAAGGATCTGGAAACGGATTGTAATTTCCCCTTAACGACAGCGATAGTGTAGTATCTGTTAATTGTCTCCCCCGTCGTAGAAGCGGTCGTTTATTGTACTAAAAGTACATTCTACATATGCGTACATACAACTATGTGCACCTAAAGAATATATATCTTAACACATCTTTTGCGGGATCGGATTTAACAAAGACTGAGCTTGTAACGGAAGATATTGAACAGATTTCAGAAAATATTTTTATTTTAAAAATGATGACTGAGTGCAGTCTCCCGCAAAAGACGTGTTAACTTACCGGGGGAAAGAGTAATAATACAACTGACACCTGCTATTGGTAAAAGAGGGGAAGCGTAGTAATACGACTGAATTTTATATTAAATTATTATGTTATATTTTTAATTCTCAATTTATTCGATTTTTAATATTGTACATATTGGTTTGCGAAATGCTTACATAATTATCCTTTTAAATAGCAGACGGCGACAAACTGGGCCCCATGGTAAAGTGTTAATATATCCGTATACAAATACGAATGAAAGACACGAAAATATCTTGACGACGATTATATTAATATATGTATATATTTTGTATTAATGATATAATATATTTTTAAAAGTAATTAAAAATACGATACGATACTTTATATTCAAATTCGTCGAACGATATGTTTAATTTTTAACCCTTTATCGTCGCTCGTAAACGATCTAAGCACATCTGCTTGCTGTACACTGATATCGCCCTTTTGTTTAGCATATAAATAATGTTCAGTATTAAAACCCATTTGTACAATTTATATAATTTGAATATAAATCGGCAATTCTCAATTAGTAATACAGAATAAAAATTATTTAAATGATTTTAATTAAAAATATATAAATTTTAATAGATAAAGTGAATTTTAATATTGGGTTCTATACAAAATATTTATATAATATAATATGCAACTACCTTCACTTTACACGACCGCCATTAATTGAGTTATACGACTTGCGAGTGCTTTTACATCCTTTTGCGTCTCCCCATATCGGAATAGCATTTACATATGTTTATCGATTTTTACGAATATTATAATACGAATTCCCGGAATAATTATACCGTCTGAATTATGCACCGCAGTATAATGAACGGCCTACGCTAAACCGAATCGGAGATAATCATCGGCATTCGTTAATAATTAACCGGTCGATATTTTAGAATTCTCGAATTCTCGACATTCAGAGATCGTATGATGTAAGTGCGATCTTTGAAAAAAAATTTTTTTCGCGATATGGCGTATGTTTTTATATGAAATTTATACTGAAACGTTCTATTTAAGTGTTTAATTACAACGTCGTTAACATAAAGATTGAAATAATTGTAAATGTAACACTGTGATTAAAAAGTAAGGTGAATTTGTTTATAAAATATAAATTCTTTATTTATTCTTCCAAATCAATTTCATCACCTTCAAAGTAATCTTCTCAATCATGTCGCGCGGAGCTAAATCAGATGAATACGGTGGTTGCGGAAAGATACGAGTCAAGTTTTTGGCAATAAAGGCGCGAAGAATCAATGCATATGGTACATTATCTTTATGAAGGAACCAAAAGTTGTAAAAATACGTGTAACTCGGTGATAATTCAACCTTTATGGCAAATGTTATGAACAGTCCTATCAATCTAGGAAAAAAAAATACAATTTACCTGCCTTCCTAATGCCCGGGAGTTTTAAATAATAATTTCACTTTACTTTTTGATCACATTTTTAAACATATTAATGTTTAAAAAAGTAGAATAATTCAATACCGAATTTTGATTATGACATATATAAGTTAAATATGTAATTTTAAAACACGTCTCTTTGTTATTATTATTATTTTGATAGTGCAGTCATGGTTTAAATAAAAATGAACAATGTTAAACTGGTCTCGGATTCGATTCTCAAAAATATACAAGAAACATGACGAGCTACCGATCGTAGATCATCTGCTTTATGGTTTTCTACATCTCGTAACGTTCTCATAGATGATATGATCAAAATCGTTTCTGAGAATGTAATCGAAACCGAAACCTCCGTTTTTACGTAGGATTTTTTTTTTTTTTGAAAAAAATCCTCAAAAATCACGCTTATTTATATAACGAAGTTGATATTTATGCGACGAGTGAAGACATCAAAAATTTCTATAGGGTGCGAACGACTTGATATGAAAAATTTTATGATTCAACCGTTCAAAATCGTGATTGATTTAATCGAATACCTGTATGAATATATGTATGTGTGTTTTGTTTAAGAGAAGTGATTGTATTCGAAAAAGTCCAAAAATGTGACTTTTATTACAAATTTAGATCTTATACCATATACGTTCAAAATATTGAATAATATAAAAATTCTTAAATTTATAAATTCATTATATAATAAAAAAATCAAATAAATATATCATATATTTTCTCTATATAATTTAACACTATAAATTTCTGAAAATATTTATAAAAGAATAATTTTTATATAAAAATTTCTTCAAACTTGCAGTAAAAATAACGTATAATTTTCATACAAAATTTAAATTTATCCGCACAAAAAATATTTATTGAAAGAAATTATTTTATTTACCGATTTTTATGAATTTATTAAAAATATATTTTTGCATATTTTTATCGAATAATATAAAATTACATTCAACGGCGGTATTATATAATAAAATATTGTATTATATATTATATATAGAAACTGAACAAAGAATGTACAGATCTTTATCTAAATATAATTACCGCTTACTTACGTTATGATAATTCAGTGACTTTTTTTTCCAAAGATTTACACGTGTGAAACGACTAAATATCTAAATTTTACATTTAATATTTTTAATTATAAAAATTATTTCATATAATTAAAAATAATAAATAATTTTCTTAATACAATCCTGATATCGATAATTGATCGTACTTATGTTGAAAATATTTTTGATATGGTTCGCAAATCTTGGTTTATCTACACTTTTTGCACGCCATATTAAGTAAAAATAATATATAAGCACATAATAATAATAATAATAATAGATGAAAATAAATGATATATGCAAATTGTACGTCAACTTAATTGCGCTCCGCAAACGTTGAAGATCATCGAGAATCGCCGCTGTAAATAAAACAATAAACGCTTAAAATGCTTAACAATTCTTAATATATTCATCATTTTGGATCGTTTATAGGATTTTTATTAAAATTTTTTCGCTATTTAATAGCCGTTCAACACTGTTGATAGTTAACCGCTGCGCTTTCAAATACGTAGTCGGTTTGTTTTTTGAACCGAATCGCTTCATTCCGAACCGAAATGTTCTTTTAATTACGGGCCAACGCCACCGACTCCATAAATTCCGATGATCGAAAGCGGACATTGTGTTTTTTTTTATATTTATTTTTTTTTTAAGTTTATAAAGCGAGATTGATACAGTCGGATCACGCCTGTTGACGTTTTTTCATACGTTATTCCAATAGACGCCACTAGAAAGGTGAACATTATTTATTCTAATTTATAATAATGAAATCGATAGTTTTTATCAAATATTATTAATAAATGTATAAATGTGCCAGAAGTCGCACGGAGCCAAATCAGGCGAATACGGTGGTTACGTCAAGTTTTTGGCAAAAAGTCGCGAAGAACCAATGCAATATGACATAATGCATTATCTTGATGGAGGAACCAAGAGTTGTAAAAACACGTGTAACTCGGAGATAAATAAACTTTTTGACAAACAGATGCTTGGCAAACGTTATAGACAGTCCTACCAACGTAGAAAAAAGAATTTACAATTTACCTGCCTTTCTAATGCCCGGGAGTTTCAAATGACAGTTTCACCTTACTTTTTGACTACAGTTGTATATGCAATAATATTATTACATAAATTTAAAATATTGGACGAACTTAAAGGCGGTGTTCTACTGTAATTTCTGATCATTTAAACCTCGATGGCACGATTAAAGAATTAAATATATATGTGTATAGTTGTTTGTATACCGTAAATATTGGTGTGTGTGTGTGTGAGTAGAGAAAAATAATAGTCGAATTTATAGAACGATTTTCTCCCAGCTTGAGCTAATGATCAAGTGTCAAACATTCACCTGTTCTCTTAAGCGATCCATCCAACGACAAAAGAATCATCACCGAAAAATTGCTCTCATCATCAGAGCAACACATCGTTTAATACGTTTGTCAATTTGAGGGTCATATCAAGAGTTTACTTAAAAATGATTATTTACTAAAAAAAAATAATATGTATATATGAAATTATTTTCTAGATAAAAATTAATATTATAAACGTGAAAAATATTTTGAAATAAATCGATCTGACCGTATAAAAATTAAAAAATAATTTAATTTGTAATAAAAAAAATAAAAAATGTATAGTTGTTTTTGTCTATGAATAGATTTCAAAGTGACTATTGAAACGATCCCCTCGATCACAATGGAGCAGTGACCTGTATGGTCATGTAGCCGAAAATAATTTGACATCAGGCAAACCGCACTTTCATGACAATTATGTATGTGTGTGTGTGTGTGTGCATTCGTGTGTCCGTAACGCCATTTAATACAATTCGCACTAAAGCGTCCGAAATGACCGTCATTTTCTATTGGACAATGATTATTATTCGGCGTGTATTCGTGTAACGCTCTATAAGACACACGAACGAACGCACGCACGCACACATTTTATAAAATGACGTGGTAATTTAATAAAACTGAAGATTTTCGATATTTTGTCGCAATTCTTAACGGTATCATCGGTGAATCTATTATTTTTATTAGTTCTAATGACGGTCTATTGTCAATCTTCGTGTCGATGACGTGATTGATACAGTATGATACAAAAAAACAATATAAATAAAAAATTTATTTAATAGATTGAAAGATCAATGTATATCATTTTGACTTTCAAATAGCAAATACTGATTCGAATAAATAATATATAATAATAAACGGTTAAATGATAAGGCCAAGGCCCCCGATTTTTTTCTATTTTACAGACATAATTCATTTTGAATTGTATATATTATATATGTGTTTTTTTTTTTATCTGGAACGGATATTCCACAAACGAGTGCATTCTTGTACGCATTTGACATAGTCAAAGATGCTTGTCTGATTTTGCATGTCGTGTTTTCAACGCTAAAAAGACATAGCATTCAAGTTGATTTGCGGAAATATTTCATTGTTCGCTAAGAACACGTTTTTTTTTCACACACTGTATATATATATAGTTGCGGTAATAATAATATATTGTACAATTGAAAGGTGAAGTGTGGAGCGACGACGGCGTTTGACGGTGAAAACTTTTTCTTCACTATGGGAAAATAAACGCAAACAAATATATATTATTTTTATTAAATATTGACCGTACAAAGTCATTTTGTCGATCAACATTAACTGTTTTAAATTTTATTATATATGTAAAACTTAAAAATTACAAGTGGATTCACGTTTAAAGATGACGTCATCGTGAGAGCGTGAGTCGTTCGGCGTGCGGCGGTGTAGTCGTCCACGCCATCTAGCGGCGCTTGCATTTTACCATATATATATATATATATATGATGTAAACTAACAAGTTTGATTTATAAATAAATAAATTTATTTTAATTGTAAACTACATATTTTGAAATATTACTAGAATCATAAAAGATAATATAATAAAATTCTGAGATGTTTTTCTGAATATATAAAAAAATAATTGAAAATCTTCTGCTTTATCATTAAATGATAAATTAAGGAATGATTTAAGAAAAAATATTTTTTTTGAAGAAATATCTTTATGAATATAAAAAATAATAATAATATGACAGTTCATAAATTAACATCATAATCTGCATTTTTATTTCTAAGAAACCGATAAAGCTTCAAGTATAAAGTTACATTATAATTAAAAAAATATTTATATAATTACTATATTAATAATATAAAAAAAAATGTTCATTTTGTGGATCGATAATGCGCATATAGTATGTGCGATTCAATTGATATCTTCTTGCTGAGCGGAAGCGCGCACGTCGACACGACTACCGCAACAACTCGGCGACAGTGACGATACGCAACGGCGTACAATTAATTAATAATGAACGCAGAAGCCGGCAATAATTTTATTGCAATTGTGTGATTTTTATCATTTTTATGGGACATTGTGCGGGCGGGTTCGTCACACGAGTGGCACGAAGTCGGGCACGCTTCACAGACGAGACTAATTCGTCGCGTACCCAAATCGTCACATGATAATATGAGCCGTGACATGTCGGGCACGACACGGCGACGAATAATATCACGATCGCGCTACAAGTTATTGATGTTTTCTGTCAAATATCGACCAATGACAGAATTGACAGAGAATGGAGAAATTGACAGAGTCGTCAATATCGGATCTTAGATCATTATTGAAATTATTAAAGAATAAAAAAAATCATTATTAATATTTTTTTTCATATGATAAGATAAAAAATATCATTTTATTGAAATCAGAATCATAGAAAAAAACCTTCTCTCAAAATTTTTATAAACTAAGGTGGTATAAATTAATTTTCAAAACTCTTATTAGATATTAATATTACGGATAATTGTAAATATAGTATTAAATTATAATTATTTCAAAAAAAAAACTTTAAAATTTTAATTATTATTAAAAAAGCCAAAAATTCTTAGTCATCTCATATTTTTTTTTCTATCCAATACATAGTTAGCTAAATAGCATTTCAATGTTAAATTCGGCAACAGTTAAAATTATATATACTGTTATTGAATCTAATATTTGGTAGACGACAGAAAGAGCCAAACTATGCGTTATTTTATTTCGATAGAAAGAGAAAAAAAATACTGGTATTTAATTACTGATACTTCTATATATTGTAAAATAAACAGCGGTTGGGCAAATTTGGAATTCAAAATATTAATTAAACCAACCCGATATTATGAGTTATTAATTCGTTCAATTATCTCACTTAATTGGTATTTTCACCAATTATTATTAATATTTTTTTTGGTCACACGTGAATTCCTATACAAATTGATGAAGCGGATTTTAATTTGCGCTATTCATCTTAATTGAAATTATTATGCTGCAGTGCAGTCGTCTCAAACCATTTCTTCGCTAAAATAAATATTTAGAAGAGTTATTTTTTTTTTAATGTATTATTTTCTAATGTATAATAATAATATTAATGATCGTCTATGGCACTAAATTTCGAACAAAAAACTTATGTCGGTTCAAATCACAAATACGTTAATAATTATCGCACATACACACACACACACACACACATATATATATATATATATATATATATATTTACTGTGATCAAAAATAAGGTAAAATGTTCATATAAAACTCCCGGGCATTGGGAAAATAGGTAAATTGTCTATAACATTTGGGTTTAAAAAGTTTAATTATTTCCGAGTTACACGTGTTTTTACAACTCTCGGTTCCTTTATCATGATAATGCACCATGTCATAATAAATCAGTTCTTTGCGACTTTTTTGCGAAAAACTCGACTCATATCGTTCTGCAACCACCATATTCGCCTGATTTGGTTCCGTGCGACTTTTGGCTATTCAGCAATCTTTAAAGGCCAGTGCGGTGAAAAATCAAATCGAAAAAAGTCTTGAATGTTATACCGGAAAAAGACTTCCGAATGTTTTGAGGCAAAAGTGCGTTTTATCGGACGGGGATTACTTTGAAGGGGTTGAAATTGATTTATAAGAATAAATAAAGAATTTACATTTTATAAACAAATTCACCTTACTTTTGATCACAGTGTTATGTGTCTGTCGAATATAATCAGAATATATATATATATATATATATATATATATATATATATATATATATATATATATATATACTATATATATATATATATATATATATATATATATATATATATATATAACGTCAATTAATTGTCTAAAAGAGGCGATTTTTTTCTGTGCGAAATGGATTGAGCGGCCGTTATTCATTACTCATTTTTAATTGAACACATGAACCGTGCACTTGTTATGCGATACGGCGATAATTAATAGGAGAAAAAAATTCAATTATCGTATTGTAATTTGAAGTGCCACGGCGGGGAGAATCCCGAAAATTGTGCGCGTGCTTCGTTCCGCGAAAAGAATTCTCGCGAATATATTCTTCTTATAATCAAATCGCGTCCGGTAACGATTAAATTATTTTAATATATGTTAACATGTAAAAGTGCTAACATCTATTTATATAATACGTACACTTTATATAAAATTAATTAATCTATTTTTAAGTGATTTATATTAATCATGCACATCTATATTTAATTATCGTACAATGTTTGAACGTTAAATTCAACAGCTTTCATACTAAATTCGATATTTAGCACAGTTGAAATAAAGCACTTGTTACCTCTGGCGCGTTACTGTCGCACGTCAAAAACTGTCTTTCCTAGAATCTCGGCAATTTAACACCAGGAAAAACTTGTAAGATTTTTTTTCTACGTGCGAAAGATTATTAATTGTCAGCTGAATCGCCATAATGGATTAGTTTTACAGCTCGCAATTCTCAGGTTGACGACCGCTCGACTAATGTGACCATAAACTATACATATTTATTTATGTATTTAATCAAAAATATTATTATGATGTGGAAGACAATATATATATATATATATATATATATATATATATATATATATATATATATATATAGCAATAAAAGCGAGCGGGTCATAAATATATTTTTATGTATTTTACTGTGTGCTCGCTTTTTACGTTGAAAATTGATGATTTATTATATTAATGCGATTCGAAATTAAAATTTATACACACACACATATATATATATATATATATATATATATATATATATATATATATATATATATATATATATTTTTATTTACAACTATTATTTTTAATCGTATAAAATTATGAATATTTTAATTGATACAAAAAAAAGAAATAGTAAATAATACTAAGTTTATCAAATTTTGTATTATATTAGAAAAAAAATATCAAATCACTACATTATTACCAAATATTTCATTTAAAAATATTAATAAATATTTAGAAGTTCCTAAATATGTAAATAGAATGAAATATCAATGATTTGTAAAAAAAAAACTTTAAAATCGTGTAAAAAAATTATGGGGCCCATTAGGTCTGGCCGGGATCATAACATGCGCTCTTCAAGAGTAAAAAGTTGGGAACTCCTGATAAAATTTCTTATGGTTTTATATTATTCAATATTCATTATTACCATTATAAATGATAACAAAAATATTGAAATTTTTTATATTCAATTTTTATTGTGAACGTTCAATGTAATTATTATTTTTAAAATTAAATTTAATACTTTTTTTTTCAAATAAACGATTCTCAAATATTATATATATATGCTATCATCGAATTTTTAATCAAATTTTAAATGCATTTTATACCCCTTGACCGTTTTTATTCTGAATCATCCCCATTTACACATAACTTAATTAACAAACCTGCATTAAATGCAACTTTATTGAACGTATATTTTCATATTATTCAAAGACTTCAACGTGAATTGTTAAAAGTGAATAATTTTTATTGCATTTTTACGAGCAAATATTCGCCGTTGAACTCAAAACTAAGCTCGCCGGTTTTAATGCATCAACGAAATTAAATTGTATATATAAATATGCGTGTATGTGTGTGTGTGTGTGTATAAATTATAAATTTTAATTTATTACTATATTTGTGTATGTGTGTGTATGATGTGGTTTTTGATTATAAAAATACTAAAAATTATTATACTTTTGTAACAATGTCGCATATTGCGACCTCACATATTTTACGACACTTGTGCCCTTTGCGCTTCCGCAGCCTCACCTCAGCTCCGTTCAATTGTTTTAATTCCACTTTAAGTATCTTTGAATTATACAAATCTTCATAAAATGATATCAAGTCCATCTCCAGATTCTTTTATGATTGAGGATGACGTCTTTCGTCGTTATATAGAATTCTTTAACATATTTGACCCACTTAAGTTGAATTGTTTATTTAATTTTTACATAGATTAATTTTAATCGAGGCTATTTATTGATGATTAGAACGATTGAGAATAATAATTATTACAATATTATAATAGAATTGTGTGTTTAAAAAAAAAAAACTTTATTTTTATTTTTATTATAACAATTTGACGTGAATCGATTTTTACGCTGTGATCAAAAAGTAAGGTGAATTTGTTTATATAATGTGAAGTCTTTATTTACTCTTCCAAAATAATTTCATTCTCTTCAAAGTAATTCCTGTCCGATAAAACTCACTTTTGTCAACGCTTTTTAGTCCTCAAAACAGTCGGAATAGTATTTTTCTGGTATAGCCTTCAAGACCTTCGATTCGGTTTTTCTCTCCTCAATTGTGTCGAAACGCACTGGCCTTTTGAGTTTGCTGAACAGCCAAAAGTCGCACGGAACCAAATCAGGCGAATACGTTGGTAGCAGAATGATATGAGTCAATTTTTTGGCAAAAAACCGCGAAGAACATGATTCATTACTGTGATGAAGGAACCACGAGTTGCAAAAATATGTTTAACTCGGAGATAATTAAACTTTTTGACAAACAAACAGACAAAAAGTTATAGACAGTCCTACCAGCCTAGGAAAAAAAATACAATTTACCTGTCTTCCTAATGCCCGGTAGTTTTAAATGATAATTTCATCTTACTTTTTGATCACAGTAGTAAATATCAATTTAATGCATAAGAAAATTACCATATTTTTCTTCCATTTATAAAAAGTCCCGCCATTGAAAATTTTAATATTTATATTAGATCATTTACATAATAAATAAATCTAAAATCAATTTCATACGAGATTTATTAATTTTATAAATTAACAAAGACGTCAAATATTAAAGATAAACAGATAAGAATATGCAACATCGAAGTCTGCAGATCAGCGATGAATTCGCCAAACTCTCAACACCATTGCTATGTGGATCCGGCTTTATTCGATAATATTTTTGTTCATGTGTGTGTGTGTGTATGTGCACATTCATGTAAGGCAATAAAGTTTACGAAGCGGCGGCCCGTTAAGAAATAATTGCGAAGCAGATCAGTATCGGAAGATAAATTATCCACCTGCCTGTACTTACCTTTGTTCGCAATACTTTCACGTGATCGTACATACACACGTTGTCATTGTTGTCTATCACTATATATTATAACGAAAAAAAAAATACAAATTATATATATATATATATATAAATATGTGTATGAAATAACGTCGTAATTATATACATAATTGCGACGGAGCACTTCTTGTTCATATAACCAATATGCACAATAAATAATAAAGACACGATGGAGAATCTGTGCTCGATTGTGTCGTTTCGATACACATCAGTTAATAATTACACGTAATGACAATTACTTTTGAACGTGTGCCGCGTCAAATTATAATTTATATATTATTTATATATTTTGTTATACAAAAAAAATGTTATACAAAAAAATCAATTTCGATTTATAGATCAATCAGTGTAAGAAATATTAACTAATTTCTAGTTTGAACCCAATTTTGACAGTCTTTAAAATAATATTTCTAATTAAATTTACGTTAAAACATCATAATATTATTACAAAAGTATAATGATTATAATCTAAGTTCAATGATTGAAAAAAAAATTATTCGTAATATAAAATTTAATCCTATTTTCATTTTAAATATTTGATTTTGTCTTCTATTAATAGTTCAGATAAGAGACAGTTTATTTTTGATGAACAACATAATTTCTAAATTTATTATTCTTAATCACTGAATAGAAACTAGAGAAAAATCGAATTAAATACCCCTGATCTATAATATAAAAAATATTTACATAAATGGATATAAAAATTTTCACAATCGAAAATTTACACAATAAATCGATCCAGATATCACCGTCTTAAAAAAAAACACGCAACTTCTCAAACTTTCCATCGCTAAATTTTAATGAAACAATTTTGATAATATATATTATAACCGAAATGTCAATTTATTTCATAAATTACGACACAATTAAAAGAATTTAAACGTTTGGAAAAAAATATAAACAATGCGTAATATTCGTAATAGTCAAATATATTGTATCATATAATAAAAAACACGGGTGTATTTTATTAATAATAAATGATTTTTTTTTATTATTATTTAGTTTTACTGTTGTGTTAATTTACGATTATAACTACGCACTTATAGCATTAATTAATGAATGCATTATTGTTAAAAAGATTACGTATTATCATCATCGAGGAGTAATAATTGTGCAATAAAATGCGAAACATATTGCGGCGGAGATAACGACGAAATAAATAACAGTGTTCATTTTTCGAACCACCCATTACTTTTTTAATTAAAATTTGTAATCGACTGGTTACTTTTGATATTTTAATTTGCGATTTTATTAATAAAATTGTTGTGGTATTATACGAATAATCAATATTTTAAATCTTAAAAAAAAATGATAGTCTATTATATACTATATTAATTCTTCGCGACTTTTTTGCCAAAAATTCGACATATATCGTTCCGCAACCACCGTATTCGCCTGATTTGGCTCCGTGCGACTTCTGGCAATTCAGCAAACTTAAAAGGCTAATGCGGGGACGCCGTTTTGATACGATTACGGAGATAAAAACGGAAACGAAGAAGGTCTATACCGGAAAAGACTTCCTACTGTTTCGAGGACTGGAAAAATATTGTCAAAAATAAATTTTATCCGACGGAGATTACTTTAAATGGAAAGAAATTGATGTGGAAGAATAAATAAAGAATTTGATTTTATAAAAAATGCACCTTACTTTTTTATTACAGTGTTACAGACAAACCAAAGGTGTTTTTTTTTATCATTATTAATATATAATTATTATTTCCGATATGGAAGCGATTATTTTTTGTCAATTTTTTTTATTGTCGGTTTAATTCAAATTGTGAAAGTTTAAAACTAATAAGAAATTTAAATGTCCCGTTTATTTACTGTATTTTACGAGCACAAATTACCACGTTCAAATCCTATGCAAGGTTTTTATCGCTAGTTAAGTTCAATTTACGACCGGACTTTTTCGGAATCGGTACCCAATTTCATTTCGCACAATAAATAGAACAAATAAATGAAAAACGAAAACCGCTTCTTAAAGTTTTTTTTTAATTGTAAAAATGCATCATTTTCCTCGTCGTATAAAAATAATATTAAAAAATATAATCGCAATCACTGTTTTTCAGACCGTCCTTTAATTTTCTACTAGCTTTACATATTTTAAAGAACTCTGATCGCCCGAGTAAAAATAACAAAATAAGTTTTCTAGATTATTTCATTCGTATACAGTTTGAGAATCGCAGACGAATGAAAAATCAGAAAAATAAAATCCCGATTGCTTCGAAGATCGTCTCGTGCGTGCAATTTGTTATTTTCAAGTTAACATTTACTTTTACGGTTAAATAAATTGTGAATTTTACAGTATAAAATTTTTCAACGATTTAAACTGACTTTTTTCAAAAAATTTTTCGTCCAATTTAAATGTGAAAAATTAATCTTTCTTTGTTTAAACGAAATTATATTGAATAATTTATATAAACCAATATTTTTTACGCTTCAATTAAAATTTTATAAGTAACAAATTTTGCTTTTTTTTTCCATATACATCTTTGAATTATATTAGTTTTTGTTTTCAATACGATTGAATAATTTAAATATCATAAAATTGAATTAATTATAGAATATATAGAATATAAAAGAAAAAAATATTTTTAATATAATGATAAAATTAATTCTTTCAGTAAAATATTATTTTTATCGTACAATATAGATGATTAACACATGTTATATGCATATATATATATTCATTCGCCCTACGTCAAAGAACTATACAAAACTATTACAAAAACCGAAAAATGTCGCACAAAAACATAGAAATAATAATTCACACATGTCGAAATAATAATAAAATATATATGTATATATATATATAAAAGAGCGACACGTTTGTAGTCATCGGCATTTACAAATAGAAACACAATGATCTCGACTTGTTCACGGCTCATTATCCGCTAATGCTTTCGTAACGGCTCGCTTTTTTTGACAATGGCGACAATCTGATGCTGAAGACGAAGACGACGACGATGAAAAGTGGAAGACGATCGTCTACCGAAGCCGTAGAGAAACGTTCACTTTTTTTTTTATTTCATCATCATCGTCGTTTCTTAGTAAAAATGTATCGTTATTATTTAAACGTTGCCGATTGTTGTTCACGCGCCTTCCTTCCATTTATATTATTGTTATTATTATTATTATTTTATTTTATTTTGTATTATTGTTATTTTCATTGTTATAAGTCGTGTCGAACAGTCTGGTTTTTTTTGTATATTTTATTATATTTTTTCCATCAATAATATGTCGAGTCGATTAGAAGACGTGACGATCGTGAAAGTGGCGAACCGCAAAAACGCGGACGATTTCCAAAAATTTTCCACATTAAGACTCGTTCACATTGAAAAGCGGTTCGTTTCTAATAGATTCGTAAAGTAACGGCATTTTTTAATATATATAAATAATGTAAAATTTATCATTTCACGTAATGGGTGATGGAGTTTTATTCTGTCGTTCTATTATAATATATATATATATATATATATATATATATATATATATATATATATATATTGTAATGAATATTCAAGATAGTCAAGCTCAAGTGGGCCGCAAAATATGATTTAAAAAGATTTGTGGAACGTAATTTATCATTAATATGAGAAGTGTTTCGCTGAATGATTCTGGAAGTAAAAAAAATATATATATAAATTAAATAAACCTAAATTTTTAATATTGAAAACTATTTTTTTTTTTAATTTTAAATTTCTTTCTTTTTATTGATCCGTGAATATTTCATATTAAAATATTGAAATAATTTGATTGCTTGTCATAAAAAAAATATTAGTAAATGAAAAAAAAAATATATAACCCTTGAAAACTATCTTCATATAAATAAAACTAGTTTTGTTTACAAGTTCTTCAATTTATATAATTTTAATATTACTTAAATTTATAAAAAAAAATTAGTATGAACACTAAAAAAAAAATCCACAATCAATATATCATTCCGAATCAACACCCCGTATCTAGGTAATCTGATCGTATAAATTCGTGCGGATCCGCCTTAACAAAACGTACGAGCGCTTCCAATTAAAATCGGTCGCACTTTATAAAGCCGAAACTGGATTACGATCGTAATATCGTAGCGGGGCGATAAGTTTAATAACGGCATCCGACAAATTGAGAATATTAGGCTGTGTAAATGGGAGGGAAGGATATGATTCACTCTCGCATTCCGCGTCAATAATTTAAGCTACTTTAAAATTAACCCGATAGTCTGGACGAACGCTAATGAACAGTGTTTATGCCGCAATTGATGACAGGATATTACAACGCCAGCGCACATATTCAATCGTGCCACGATACGTGGTGTGAATTTAGCATTTCGTTTATATTCTTTTTTTTTGTGCCATCAAGACGTCTCAATATATGTCAAAAGTCTTAAGCCGGATTCGTACTTTATATTCATTATGTCGATATTGATAAAGATCCTAGCTCTATTTGCTAACTCTATTGTTGACTATCATAAATGAAAATTACAAATTAAATTCATTTCTTTGCAAATTTAATTTAAAAACACCTGTATATGGTAAATATTTTGAAATTGTTAGAATTGATTCAACACTTTGACTGTTATGGCAATTTTCAGAAATCTGGCCAAAAATGACAATGTGATTTAATCATATTATATTGTTAAAACTCTAATTCTAATGCATAATGCGTAATTTACAAAAAGTATAAAAAATGTGTTTTTTTAAAGGTATTGCGAATTATCTCGTAGTTGGCTTCACAATTATTTTTTTTGTTCGTTTTTTTAATAATTTTTCTGTTCATGTAAGTAAGAATTGACTTTTTATTCTTTTACCAGAAGTCGTCTATCGATTTTAGCATTGATATATTTCGAATTTAATCGAAGCTCCACAAAAATGACAAATAAATACGGTACGAGATAACTCGTAGTTGGCATCCTCGAAAAGAACGCATACTCATAAACATCAGTCAACGTGTTAAATATATTTTTTATACTTCAAATACAACTTTTTTTATTAATCGATTTTTTTTAAATATTATAAAAAAATACACGTTCAATTTTTTGGTATAAAAAAATCTATACATTCTTTGCAATTTAAACGCGTTGCAAAAAAAAAAAACCAGAGTCATGAAACAATAAACGGTTAAATAATGGTAGCGCCGTTGATTCATTTTTGTTTTGTTAATTCATTGTTAGTAAACTGGAGCTAGTGAGGTCATTGAATTGAACAATTTTATAAACGACATTTATATAGTCGGTGGCGATCTTAAATATCTGAATATCACGTGTTGAATTCCGGATTTGAATCCCACTTTCAAATTGTCATACGGCGATTTCTTTAACGATATCAACAATTGATCGATATTTTTTTATTAATTTATGCTATCCGAAATATTTCATATGTTTTTCTAATAGGCGATCCCGTTGCATGGTTGCGAATGGTCACGGGTATTCGTTGCGAACGTAACCAATGTCAATTTATTATTGGTGAAGACATAATCGTCGTATTCATCATATTTTGTGCAAATTTACACGGGCTGCACATGATGGCCATAATTGTGTGCATGATTGACTTTTATGAGAAAATTACCGCGGTATGTAAACCATGTGCGACGTGTATGGGCGTCATGTGTCTATAGCTCTCTATTAATAATAACAATTCGTAATTGCGTTCATAAATTTACATCGGACTACTGAAAAGTGTATATGCGATTTATCCGCGCTTTTATGATCTCATCTCGCTATTTCTAATACGACGTCGTTCAATTATTATTATTTTTTTGCATATATATATATATATATATATATATATATATATATATATATATATATATATATATATATCATTTTTATCAACGATTCAATGACGAGAATCGTGATAGTCTAAATTAAATTTAACAATTATTTTTTTGTTACCATCCATATAATTTTTTATCATATATAATCATTGAATTATTGTATTTTATATAATATAAATGAAAATAATGTAAGTCAAAATATTTATTATTTTATATATATAAATTTTCAACTTGAATCTATTTCTTATTGAAAACCTAAAGTATTAAACAAATATGTATTAGATTTATTCATTAAAATTTGATTAATCAAATTCAAATCTCAATACAAGATAATTTAATATTTTTAAACTTTAGATGTAAATCATAATTTAAAAAAAAATATTGTTTTCATGTTGCAAAATATTCTTGTAATAAATATCAAGATTATTAAAAATAACTTTGAATATTTATTATGAAAATAGAAATAATTATTTATTTGTATATGAATCTAAATCATAAACAGTATATCGAGAACAAAATTCAACGAAACCGATCCTTGAAACATTAAATTCTAAGAATTAATTAACACTACATAATTAGCAATAAATTTTATATAAAAAACATTATAAAATAAACCATTCTAAGAAAATCATTTAAAGTCAAATTTGATGTAAATTGTCAATCGCTCAAAGAAAAAAAAATAAGTATATTAATAATATTGAACTATTATATTTAATACACGCTCTGTATAATTTATTAACGGAATAAAAAAAATATATATAAATTACTTCCTTTCCACATAAAAAAAAAATAGAAAACGATATAATTTAAAATATGTCAGTCAAACGTACGAATCGTTAAATCGCTCATTAACGACGTTTGACATTCAAAACTCGATGTAATACAGTTTAAAATTGCATAACGGCGAACGTCGTTATCAACCTTTGACAATAAAGACGCCATAAAATGGAGGCGCGACAATAAAATGGAGTCGTTAACAATTAATAATATTTTAACACACATATCCGAAATGAACGCAATTTTTTTTTCTATTTTTTTGATATTTTAAATTGGAACAAATTTTGATAATATGGATCCGTTGTGTCGTCTGTTTGAAACAAAGGTGACGTTGACGAAAAGCGATTATCCGGAGACAGATATTCTCAACCTTTTTTTCTACGGAAACAACTCTTATATATATATCAAATATTTTATATCCAAATAATTTTATTGAATCGATTAATATAAATAGATTTTTTTTTATTAATTTTTGTTGTCGGTGCATAAAAATCGTCTACTGGAAATAGTTTTGACAGATAAAGTTGGACACGGTTCAGATTGAGAACGACCGATCTATTATAGCAAATACGTGCTATATTATGTATGGTGTGTGCGTTTGTGTGTTCATCGCGAAATGGTGTCATAACACAAAAATACATCTCTAATACGATTCTTCCGCTATCAACTTGATCATTGACGAACGTTTATTTATCCAACGCTCGTTGTATTATTCTCATATACATATATATTAGTATATATATATATAAACACACACACAAGCCGAATATTGGAAAGATGATGTCATTCGGTTTACATATACCAGAATTGCACACACACGATCCGATGATCCTGACACAATCGTGTCAGTAAGTAGGTGTTAACGACAAATTCATCAGATCAGCTTGATTGGACCGAATTCGTGATGTCGCATGTATAAATTGGTCGAAATCAATTTGATATTGGACTGCGTTCGAATATTTTATTGTTTACATTGAATCGATCTTGTATAAGAGACTTGTCGCTACTTGCTAGTTGATACAGATCAAAGCCCAATCTCGCACTATCCGATAATCTCTGATGAATGCTATACCATTCGCCTTGAAATTTTTTTAAATTATTTTTATCAATATTCAACCGTATATATATATAAATGTAATGAAAAATCGTATATAATACACGACAAATTCAACGAATCGAAACAATGGCACAAGTCTCGTGGTCAAAATATTTCTCGCCTCTTTACAATGTTAGGGGAGTTTCACGTGGATGCACTTCGTCGATTGCATAATAAAATTATAATTGCTCTCGTGGAAAATTGTACCGAGGTGTCCGCATTGACATCGGCGGTTTTTTTTTATTTTCGAAATCAAGAAAAAAAAACTACACTGTCACGGATTATATATTTATTTGCTGTTGTTGTTGTTGTTGTTGTAACGACGACAATGCAGCATTACTGAATACAGGCAAATAAATCTTTCGTAACACGCTACAATTTCATAATACTTAATTTCGGTTCGTGACACCTGAAATAGTGATATATGCAATGAAAATAATAATCGAGATACACTACTAAAGTGTCACTACATATATCATTATAACTTCTTATATAATGACTTTATTGTCGTTTCGAATTATAAATCATTTTAGCATAAAGATCTTCTATAAAATAATAACTATAATTCCATATATTTTTATACCAATAGATACTAAAAATCTTCCTGAACTTTGAAGATCGATTAATGAACTTCAAGCTGCATTCTTTAACAATCATTAACAGTATAATTCCTTGTGAACCTTCTACACCAGTTTTGAATAATTTTAATTTGAAGTATGTTATTATAATATTTTTTTTATTAATGACAATTTAGAATTGATTAAGTAAAAACTGAAACAGATATCAATTAAAATTAATTTCGGTTAAATATATTCGTGTCTTTATTAATTATTATAGACCAATTAGTAGTGTAGTCTAATTATTTCGTCTTCGAATGCCGCCCATATACGTTCATAAAATCGAACATCGCCTTCGAAAGTCGAAACCTATTAATTAGGGTGGATTTTTAACCAGTTTTTTTTTATTTTTTCGAAGCACTCGCTCGGAACTATCGTCAAAATCCATTATAATGCGTAACAGTTGCCGGATAATTATTAACTATAAGTCAAATTTAAATTTATTTGTACATACATACCATCAACGTGCGTGAGAAACGTCCGTAACTTAAATTTTCGATATTATAGCCTCTTTATTCAATTACAAGGAATGTACCGAATAATAATGTGGATTGTTACGGTGTTTCTTAATATATTTTTTTCGTAGGGAATCGTATTTAATTATATTTTTAAATATTTATGTACTTTCTACAAAAAATTTTAACTTATATATATATATATATATATATATATATATATATATATATATATACTTTATAGAACTGTGATCAAAAAGTAAAGTGAATTTGTTTATAAAAATGTAAATTCTTCTAAATAAATTCCATCTTCAAAGTAATCCCTGTCGGATAAAACCCTTTTTCCAGTCCTCGAAACAATCGGAATAATCGTTTTTTCAGTATAGCCATCAAGACCTTCTTCTATTCGGATTTTATCTCCTTAATCGTGTCAAAATGGCGTTACCGCATTGGTCTTTTAGTTTACTGAATAGCCAGAAGTCGCACGGAGCTAAATCAGGTGAATACGGTGGTTGGGAACGATTATGAATGCTTGAACCTAGGAAAAAAATACCTGCCTTATATTTATATAAATAAATACCTGCCTTATATTTATATAAATAAATTTATAATTTTTTTAATATTTTTTTTTAATATTTTTTTTACTATTTTTAGGAGAAAACATTATTGAACTATTATTTTAATGCATATAAATTTTTTTTTCCTATATAAAGGATTACTATTAATAAAAATATATTTGGCAAATTTAAAAAAAAACATACATTTCCCATTTTTCTTATTAAAATATCATCGTTTCTTCAAGTTTTTACATATAGTAAAATAACTCATAAAAGTCGTATTATTAGTCTAGCGATCATCACAACCTTGATGTGTAATAAGTAAACATCAAAAGTTTTACAACCGCTGAACTAGTGTAAGTTTCAACTTCGAATTAACATTATACGGATGTTCACTATTTTTCTTTCATTCGAATAGACGAAATTTCGAGATTTTCTACGGAAAGAACTGTTATGAAAATTAGTTTTTTTTACACTTCGTTTCCATTAACAAAATATACTAAAAAAAAAAATCATAGACAAACCGTCCAAGAGCACTACAATTAACATAATTAATGCTTCTCCTGCTAGGCGTACAATGCTCATTTGGCCCCGTTGTACACGCGAAATAATTAGACAGTACATAACGGATAATCCATATTCGTCATATTTGCATCGAAACAATACTTCAAAACAGAAATTAAAAAAAAATAAAAAGAAATATGGCATAAAAATAAGTTCAATACACTCTCATAACCATCATGGGAATCGAGATTATGAATTAGTGTAATTTTTTTTACTACTAATTTACTAATGAAACGGTGAAAACATGCCTCGTTTTGATAAATCGTCGTGTTGCTGCAAAAACTGTAATTCCATTAAATTCTGCCAGATCTGAATAAAAACATAAAATACGCTAAAAATTAATTTATATACAGTTACAAAAAAAAATAAACACACATCTACTTTTAAAAATAACTCAAAAGAGTATTAATTATGATTATGAATAAATTTATCTTATATTTATATTTTTTTATTATCATTATCAAATATAATTTAAATATGCTTTATACTACTGTGATCAAAAAGTAAGGGGAAATTGTCATTTAAAACTCCTGGGCATTAGGAATGCAGATATTTATTATATATTTTTTCCTAGGTTGGTAGGATTGTCTATAACATTTTCCAAGCGCCTGTTTGTCAAAAGGTTTAATTATCTACGAGTTATACGTGTTTTTACAACTCTTGATATCTTCATCATGATAATGCACCATGTCATACTACATAAATTCTATAACCACCGTATTTGCTTTATTTAACTCCATGTGACTTCTGACTATTCAGAAAACTCAAAAGGCCAATGCGAGAACGCCTTTTTGACACGATTGAGGAGATAAAAACCGAATTAAAGAAGGTCTTGAAGACTATACTTTGAAGAGGTCTTGAAGATTACTTTGAAGATGATGAAATTGATTGAGAAGAATAAATAAAGATTTTATATTTTATAAACAAATTCACCTTACTTTTTGATCACAGTACTATACAAAACTAAGTACTTATTCTTTCACTATCGTTTCAACGATAAACGATAACATAATACAATCAATATTGAACACAATGTATACAATGTATAATTATATACCGCGACTTTTACGACTCGCATTATAATGAATAATTTTAATTTTATTTATATTTTATCGTAGCAATCAATTTCCACCAACTGTATTATATATGTAATATATCGGCCGTATAATAAGTGACGTAGGTTCATTGTAAAGTCAATTCTCATCCATCCAAGTATATTAATCAAGAAACCATTCGACTTGATGTATGCAGGAAAATAATGGCGATATTTTTACACTTATCTGATTTATCAGATTTGTGCAAATCTTCCGATTCTAGTGAAAACAGTGACTACAGTATCTATATTAAGTGCATCTTGTGAAAATTTCATTCTTAACGATGCGATAATTTCACATCATATCAGTTGGGATTTATTAGCTGATTTAAAATGCAATTTGTGCATTCGAAATTATTTTCAGAATTTCAAAAATATATAAGTGAATGTAAAAATCTTTGACTATATATGAAATATCAAAATTAAGTTAATTATTAACGATTAAATTTAATATATCATTCCTAATTAATTTTAATCTAAATTAAAATTCTGACTATTTCAATAAATTAAACGTAATATTGTGATATTATTTATTAAAAAATAATTATTGCTAGAATCATAAAATTATATATATTCAAGTAAAACGTTCAAGTAAAAGAGCATTAAATAAATTTGTAAAATGTTTTTTTTTCTATGTAAAATGGAATGAAATAATTAAATCGCGCTCACAATATTCATCATTAATAATATGACGGATGGTTTGATAAAAATAAAAAATTAAAATTTCACCAAAACAACGAGGTCGTTAATAATGTCGATCGACAGAGTCGAATCCGGTGTGAAATGGGAAAAGAGTGGCCTATTTAATTTCACACATTAAAAAATTCTTTAATTCGGTTCCTATTTATCTATGAGATCTTATTATTATTATAAAAATTAATAAATTAAATAAACGTTATACTATTATAAAATCGTCAATCTAAATTCTGTTTTCAGAGACATAACCGTATTTTTTTTTATTCATATCGAGAATCCAATTTCGGTCCCCGTTTCGTACGACCAAATATATATTAATCCGACCCTGACGATCGGGGGTCGTAAAGTGAAAATGGCAATAAAAACGCGTATATATATATATATATATATATATATATAAATATATGCGAAGCGATTTTCTTCGTGATAAATAATTGAACGAAGGAGGCTTGGTGTGTTGCTTCGCGATGCGTAACGCACAACCGATACCGCAAATGACTATATCCGGCGAACTAACGCCGGGTCCACATCGAACGTACATAAATTAAACAGTCGTAAAATAACGCGTCGAATTACCACAATACAATACCTCCATAAAAAATATAAAAAAAAAGTGGCGGCCGCTGAATATTCATCATCGATTCCGGTGTAAAATTAAAAGAAGACGTCTTTTTTATTATTTCTTTTTTTTTGGAATATATATATATATATATATATATATTAATTTGCTTTTTATGACTTCAATAATCCGTTCGTGTTGCGTGCAACAACGACCAATTGAAAAACACTGTTCCATAATCGTTTTATAGTGCAGCGTTAAGTTTTCGATGCTAAAAATTTATAACACTCCTCTTGACTCGGTAAATATATAACGATATAAATATTTGCATATTTAGATTCAATTGTAATATTTAATTAAATATAAAAATAAGACTATTTTTTTTACTTGACTTTTAAATATTTTATTCAATTTAATAAATAATATGTTTGTTATTCATAAAAAAATGATGCGGAACAAAATTTTAATTTTCTCTAATAAAATATACTAAAATATAATTAATTTTAAATTGATAAATAAATACAAAGATCTATTGTACGATATTAATGATCTTAAAATTCAAAAAAATAGATCCATATATAAAAATTTTGTTTTAACTATTTTTTTTTTTTAGATAAACTTCT
The DNA here is from genome assembly GCA_024500535.1 of Leptonema lineaticorne. Classification (NCBI taxonomy): domain Eukaryota; kingdom Metazoa; phylum Arthropoda; class Insecta; order Trichoptera; family Hydropsychidae; genus Leptonema; species Leptonema lineaticorne. The sequence goes on along the minus strand of JANIJI010000017.1, from coordinate 507,709 downwards.
GAATAATTAATTCTATATTTATGATATGACATATTTGAAAAATTCTATATATAAAAAAAAATTCTCTAGTTCGTCAAAATACATCACCTGTACATATATGTTCATTTTTAACGCACATATATCCATTGTCCTCTGACATCTGTTACGTCTTCTCGGTCCGTTCAAGATTCTTATCTGGCACTTGAATTAATTTTATTACGTTCAAATTCTATAAGTTATAAGCAAACCGCTTTACTGATTCACCATAATAATTATATGAGTATTTACATTAGTGCCGTGTATGTGTGCGTGTGTGTGTGTGTGTGTTTGTGCGCATTTCGACGTTTAATGTGCCATCACGCTGTGCAAGTGCGTAATTAAAATAAATAGATATACCGTATTCGGAATTAATAATTAATTTTTGGCAAGTTATAATACACAACAACAAAAAAAGTTTTATATATATATATATATATATATATATATATATATATATATATATATATAAATGTGATTCGCACAATGATTCGGGTATATAAATATTTCCGACAATGTATAGTGTAATTATTGAATAAGTACGCCATTATTCATTGTATTCATTTTTATTTTTTTACATAATTTTGATTGCTATAATAATATGAAAATTATTCATTAGATATTCGACTAAAAATTAAAGCGTATTTTTAACTGATCTCTTTTTGCTGTTGTTGTATAAAAAAATCAGGAAAAATATATAATAAATTTGTATGTATATAAATAATAGAAAAATATTACACAGATGTGAATAAAGATATTAAATTAAGATTTTTATGACATTTCAAAGAATTAAATATTTTTTATACATTAGAGCTTTAGTTTGAATTTAGAAATGATCAAAATGCTTGATTAATTACAATAAAAAATAAATTTATTATTTTGATAAAGTATTGACAAAAATATTATAGTCAGAAAAATGACAGGTAAAATCGTTTATAAATCAAATATAAATCAATCGATTTTATTGAATGAATAAAATGTATGTCCAAAATTAATATAATTAATAAGGAACCCGCCTCATTGAAAACGAGCTCTATTTTAAGCGGTTCGGAACGCGGAGCCGAATTGATCGCACAATAATAAACCTGAAAGTGAGCACCTGCTCCGTTATCAATCATAGAAATGTCACGACGCTCGATCGTCCGACACGTTCAATAATTCGACGACTGCCCAACAGACGTTCGACGCGCGTCACCCAATGACTAAACTCACTACATTCATCACGGTCTTCGTACATTTTCATCCTTGTGTTTTGATTTGCATCGTCTATCGAAATTTATTGAGGCAAACCATCTATAAAGAGATTCCGTTGCGAATGCTTCGCATCGCGATTCTTTATTATTACTGTATTATTATTTTTTTTTATTCTACATATACCGGATGCCTTCTTTGATATATGCTGAAACGCATAAATGTCATTAAGTGCCGACCGAACTAATAGATTCTATATAAATAAAACGTATTTACGATTTGACGTCCAGGAATCTAACACTATATAATAAAAAAATATTCGGTATTCCGAAATAATCTGCTCATATATATAATATATATATATATATATATATATATATATATATATATATATATATATATATATAGATATATATATATATTGGACGATGAAAAAGCGGCATTAATTTATGTATATTTTTTGAAGTATTATATATATAATATATAAATACAGTGGTACCTCGATATACAAGTGCCCCAATATACGGATATTTTGAGATACGAGCCGCCATTTTGCAAAAGATATTTTGCTTTGAGATGAGAGCAAGATTTAAGATACGAGGAATCGCACACCACACCGCTGCACGGTAGAAGTTTTAGCTTGAGACTGAAGCTGAAAGGGCATTTGAAGGATTGGAACCCGAAGTGTCAGTGGTATAGGATATTATTTCTCCGGGAAAATCTATGGGTCTGAAGATGGATGAGTGATACAGTCTCAGGAGCTGACAATCAAAGAGTTGCACGATCTACATTCGAAGTAGTATATGGTGGATCAACGAAAAATTAGTTTTGAAGAAGAGCCAGAGATGGAAGAGGTTATCTCTACAAGGGATACAAAGAAGATCTTGGGGATGTGGGGGAAAGTTGTAGAGTTTGTGGATAAAAATCACATCGAAAAAGTTGCAACTGGTCGTGCATCGGAGTTATTCAACGAAACTTGCCTAACTCATTTCCGCAATATCCTCAACATACCTCATTAAATAGTTTTTTTTAATCAATTCCTTTTGTAAATACATTTTTCTTATTCAAAAACTCTTAAAAAAAACAACTAAGGTGGTGCTTTGGGACCTGGAATAGATTAAAGACATTTCAATTATTTTCAATGGCGAAAAATTGCTTTAAAATACGAGCAATTTGACATACGAGTAAGGTTATGGAACGAATTAAATTCGTATGTCGAGGTACCACTATATTTTTAAACTGAAAATTGTGATAAAAAGCTATGGATACTTCAAAAGTTATGATATATGGTATATGCCCAATGTATGAAATTCATATGCATTATTCGTTTTTTTTTTAGATTTACATCTATGTATAATCAAATTTAAAATTAATTCTAAATAGTTATAAATATATTGTAAATGAAAATTAGCATTTAATAAATCAAGAACTTTGTCAGTAATCACGTATGTATTTTTTTCCTAGAAACTCTTCTTTATAAATTTACAACAATTAAAACAATAGCTGTTTATTTTTAGAACTTGTATCCTGAATCGTTTATAAGGACGCGTTTTATGTATATATTGAAAATACACGAACCATGAAACCGACAAGAGGTAACTAAATATCCCAAATTAACATCAACTAACTTTATTGTTGATATTTGTTTGTCTCAAAGCGCTTATAAATATTTTCAATTACAAAAAAAATATTTCATTTTTATAATATTTTATAATTTAAACTCTCAATATCATCATAAAAATGAACGGATCTTAAGATCGTAAAGATTTCTCAAAATCACTGCATTTGACCGAGTTCAAAGAAAATTGCATGTTTTCAGCAATTCAACAACCGATAAACTCGAGGAGAAACCGATTATAAAATAAGCCACGGCGACACTAAAAACGATCCGTGAACTTCCTTTGACGTCACGACGAGCAATTTATGCAAGTGAAAGTCACAATTTTGGATATAAGAAGAGAATTCGATATTATTTATGCTCGTGTTGGATTTTCGATTCGTTGAAAACTGCGACCGCTAATGCTTTCATCTTAGCCATTGAACATTTATTTTAAAACGCTTATAAACAGGGTGATTAATAATTATCGCACAGCTTAAAACATATAAAATATGTCATAGTCTATTTATATAATCACTTCATATATAATTGATAGTTTTAATACTATTCTCTTTATCTCTAAATATGTCTAAATTAAAATTTTAATGATTATTCTCATTCACAATTTTGATTCATTACTATATCTTTAATTCAATAAAATATAATGTTACATGAAATCTAAACTATTATAGTACAAGTTCATTTTATATTTCATTATATGGAATGCATTAAATCTTTTATGCTCTTCTAATATCACATATAATTTTTAAATAACTGTATATATAAATTATATTTTGATTTGTGCTAATGAAAAATATACATATGTTATTAATTTTATATAAATTCAATCCCGTAAACCTGTCGTATGCATAAAAAATATTACCAATAACGATATAACAAATGTCAGAATGCAATTTTTATTCACTTATATTTTTTTCTAGATCATCCTGTAGATATCGTACAATAAACAAAATTAATACGTCTGCGTGTCTAATACACCCCTGCGCAGTATTTCATATTAACGGCCTTCTAATAATATTTGCCCGTTTTCGTTGTGCAATATTTATTAACGGCGATCCGCTTAAATGCGTTCGAAAATGTCTCCCGTACACAAATTCAATATAAATGTCCTCCTCAAATAAATCCTTTTCACGAATTAATTTCTTCTTTTACCGAAAGAGAGAGAGAGCGAGAGAGAGAGAGCACACTTCTGCTACTTCAGGATCTCCTGCTACTCCAGGATCTCTCGCTACTCCTGCGGGTTCAACATTCGAATGTAATTTAAATTTACTTACACGAAACAAGCACCTAGTCTATTTGTAACGATTCTAAATATATAACACTGTATCTCAAAATGAATATATAACACTGTATCGATGTGATTTATAATTTAATTCGATGCTATATCGGCTTTATAAAGTCGTGTGTTTATAAATGCATGTTTAAAAATAATAGAGTTTCACTATGTTTTATACTGTGTATTAGCGTTAATCTATTGGATTGAAGTTGGTGTTGTATTTATTTAACTGCGAGTTTATTATATGATAATTTATAAGTCTTCTGGTAATCATTCTTGTCATGCGGCTTGTATAATACGGTGTTTTATAACGCACGTGTGATACAATGAAAATGTGACTATTCTAAATAGCTTGAAATATAATAGTTGCAGAATCGCTTTAAATATCGTTCGTTGATACATTGTAATATAACATGTGAATTATTTAAAAAAAATCTAAATCAAACACATGTAAAAAAAAATCGTCAGATATGTGAATCAATCATTTATATAATAAATAGTAAATAATTTCGTCAAAAGTCAAATTAATACTACTTTTTGAAAACTATATATCAAAAATACTTATTTTTATAACAGTTTAAATCGATGATTTTATGTGGAAAAATGTGTATTGATTTTTTATTAATTATATATCTTATTGAGAGTGTAAAATTTTTTATATAATATATTTACTTGTCACCAAATTGTATTGTTACTAAAAAAAATAGCGTATATAAGAATAAATGTTTTATACATAATATTTATAATAAATTATAACACATTATTAGCGATTACTTTTGCTTCAAATCTATTTATTTATATAGTATTTTGCATCTTTACAAGAGTGTTATGAATAAAAAAAATATCCATATTATTAATTTGATTTATTGAAAATAAAGCATCGATTGTTAATTGTTTATCTGTTACATATTCAAGAAGTGCGTTTTCATAGCGTTCTATTTTTACAATGTAAATAACATAATCGTCGTAGCGACGTCTTATGATTGAAATAAGACACATAATACAAAGATGTTCATTCAAGCACAGAAGTAACAGATGTCATCGTTAGAATAAACAAGCTAAAATGGGATCGGGTAGGTCGCGTAGCCAAAAACTAAACTAAACGACGGATTGAAGTACTGATAAATTATGTCGTTCGTTTAAAAATGGACGTTCAAAATTAAATTTATACGCATTTGGACATTCTAGAAATATTTGAGAGCGTATTTTGATTTCATATATAATTTTTATTTGATCATTTATATTAGAATTTTACATTTGATACAAAATCTATATTGATTTTATTTATTCAACGTTTATGAAAAAAAAAAAAAAATATATATATATATATATATATAATTTTTCGCTGTACGATCTACGCTCGTTGGACGCTGTTGAACGTTTCTTCGAGCTCGCGAATATCGTTTTCTTTCTTATTTACTATATTTTTTATAAAATATTCCAAAAAAGTAAGTTATTATTATTTTTCGATATTTTTTATGCAACTTCGAAAATCAAGCTTTCGGCGTATATGTGTATGTCAAACTAAGCATTTTATTTATCAATCCATTTTTATTTTATTCTTTAATACGAAAAAAAAGATGAGTTTGATTGATATTTTTTTATGTATAAAAAGTTTAAAATGAAATACGAAAAAAAAAAAAAATATATATATATACATTCGGTAAACACCACGCGAGCACACATACAAACACACACACACACACAACAACACATACACGCAGAATCCGTTTTTCGGTCGTCGATCGCCGTAGAGGCTTCGTAGCCGTGCCGAACGCTACGAGAAACGAATATAAGTGGAATGGGTCCGTGGAGATGTGGGTTGAAAAACCGATTCGAAGTTGCGGGTCGCCAGTGTGAGAGAGCGTAGCGAAAAATGGGGGGACGGGGGTCGGCGGGTGAAAGCGGCTTATATATTCGAAATACGACCCCCCCATAACGTGGCACGTAGTACGTCGAATGCATGCGCGTATGTGTTCGTGCACGTGCACTGGTATAGGTACGTAAAAGCGAACGTGCTCGGTAACCAATAGGCGATCGAACGTAACGTATCGGCTGGCCCCCACCGCTGATTGGCCGATTGGTTCCACGCTATTGGTCCGTTCGGACACAGCCTGCGATATACGTATACTTACGCTACGTATATAAATATATATATATATATATATATATATATATATATATATATATAAATATATATATATATATATATATATATATATATATAAATTATATATATATATATATATATATATATATATATATATATATGTATTTATATATATATATATATATATAGTTGCAATGTTACAATATTTCATACATTATATTAATTTAATTATTTTCACGTAAATATTATATATATTATGTATTTTCAGTTATTCGACGATAATAAAGACGTATTTATTATACGGTATATACGTGTCAATAAATGATAAAAAATATATAATTCAACAACAATCACTTAAAATAATTATATGAAAATAATGCGCATGAGGAATGATTCGCACATTGCAAAAAACAAATACTACACTCCGTTCTTATTATCAGTGTCTTTGTTAAAACTATTTCATTATTAAATTTATTATTCAATTTTGAGTTGTTCGTATGAACACGACAATAAGTAAGACATATTATTCGGTATACGTGTCAATAAAAAGCATTCGCAATAGTTTAATAAAAAAAAAATTATTCTAAGAGTACACAGAGCTTTTGAAGTGTGCAAGTTTTCACTTTTCACGATATTGAAGAAATGTTGTTTTATGACAAACTCTTCAAAATCTCGTGATTATTTATATCGATGTTTAAAATAATTTCATAACGATCGCTTGAAATAATTATATGAAAATAATGTGCATGCGAATGATTCGCACATTGCAAAAACAAATACTACACTCCATTCTTATTATTAGTGTCTTTGTTAAAGTTGAACGTCTTGTTTCGCGAAATTTTCCGTTACAAAACCCTAGTCCAAACACGTCTTTAACAATTACAGCGTTTGGGGTTTACGCGCTATAATGATTCCACGCTTACATAAAACCGATTATTATTATTATTATTATTATTGTTATCGTAGCGCTTTTCATTCGTTGAAAATTGTCAAAACTTCTAAAAATCTTAAAATGATCGATTCGCGCCGCTTATTAATTTTATATTATCGTTGTCGAAACATTTCGATTAAATATTTACGTATACAATTCAAAACTCTACGAATGATATATTTTTTTTAATTTATTAATATAAGAATCGATTTCGATTTATCGGTTAATTCCGAATCGAAATTGTTGCAAGACGATGAGGTCGTATATATGTAGTCGAGTGTCTTCGGACAGGGCGGGTCTCTCTTTCTCTCTTTCCCTTTGTGCCCGTCTCACTCTATTTGTAGGACGTGTGTCGGTGACGTACGGTGCTACGGTTCACGTATGTGCTACGGCGTAGATACGTCGTTCGGCCTGTATTGATTTTTTGTAGCCGCGCCGGAGCTTTAAAAGCTCGCCGCGCGGCCCATACGCCAGATATCGGCGAATCAGCTCCTGCTACAACACCGGGATGCTGTGGGGACATGGACCAAACTTGTCCCAGATAACCGGCAGTATATATATATCCTGACTTTGATGGACCGTTTTTAGTGTGGAACCTTTGTAAAAATTCGAAATATTACGAAAAAGTTGCACAGACACGCCGATAGGTGATTTCTTATATAAATATATATAATATATTTATATATGAAAATTATTGCACTATCAATATGACCAAAATATATAATTATAATATCCATTTTAATCGGGTGTGATTTTTAAAATTATAAACCACGGTCACACTGATGAAAATTGTCGATCGACATCACTGTGACCGCCGGCCGAATTCCGATCTCAACAGCTGGATCGATTCCTTTCATTTCTTATTATATTTGTTACTATTCGTCTATTTATTGGCTGTCTACCAACATACTATAATATAATACAATGTTCTTTATGGAACTCGATCGCTTTGACCGTTGCTAGCTATCGTTATTCATTAACAACAACGACATTTAATGCGAATCGACTTTTTACGGATGTCATTCTGAAAGATTAGAGACTGGAAAATATAAGTGAAATGTTTTAGATTCACTTCTATCTCGTGTCAATATTTTCTATCTTTTATAACATTTTTTTTATGTTTCAGAATAATGAGTACTCTGATTTAAATAACAGTTGTATATATATATAAATGTGTGTCTGTCTGTCTGTCTCTATAATCGATTGATTCAAAAACCATACATCCAATCGTCGAGAAAATTTGGTAAATTATTAAGTATATCTCTGGGAAGGTTTTTGAATTTTTTTTAAACTCTGAAGTTGGAATTCTAGGTGCTTCCGAACAAATATTCCAAAAATATCAAAATAACATTTAATTAGTAATATTTCGTTAAAAATATAACTATGATAACCATAAATAAATGACATATATGGAGGGATAATATTATTGTTAATTTACATTTTGATGTATTGTATATATTTGATCATTAATAAATTATGTTTGATGTATCAAAACTGCCTTTTTGTTCAGATTTTTAATTTGATGCATAACACAGCAACGCGTGATCAGGTACAGCTATAAATAATAAAGACTCAAATCAGATTTTTTTTCATTAAAATATGTAATATTTACATTAATAATCAGTTAAATTAAGTATACCGTTATCCATTTAAAAAAACTATATTGAAATATAAACATCTTTTTATCATAAAAAATTCTTGATATATTCATCGTTTCAGTTCTTTCCAATTTTACTATGTATTACGCGATTATTATATAAAATTTTAGAATAGCATCTATATTCTACGTATTCTAACCGCCTTATTTATGTATTACATTTATACAATATCGAACGTAGAAGACGCTTAATTAGCACATTTCATTTGGTTTTTTTACGCGTCTCGTCTCTAATTAGAAGCCGACCGAGCCTCACTTATTGAAATGGATACGTTCCAAAACGTTGAACCGTGCAATTTTGTTACTAAATATATGAAATAAATTAAATATAGTCATATGGAATCGTTATACACGACAAATAACAAATCGACGAGCGAATCATTTCATTTAGATATACTCGATTTTCTTTTTTACCGTTCTAGTTAAAATGGAATGTAAGTGTATAAGAATATTTTATATAAAATATTTCTAAATAGCTTAATGAAAATACGAGTACTTTTTTATTTATTATTATAATATAATAAATCATGAATCCACTGCGATTAATTATATTTATAAAAAGTATATGAAATTAGAACAAAGTTTTATAATAATATTTTTGAAATTTGCAACCGATTTTACATTTATATTATTAGTATCATTTTAGTACATATAAAACGATTATCTATTTTCTCGTCACACATTCTTAACCTTGAACTTGAATCTCACTCCGGAATATGATAATTAAAGTGTTAATTATATATATATATATATATATATATATATATATATATATATATATATATATATATAATCGTTTACAAATATTTGAATGTCATGAATAATCATGACAAACTATAATATCTATATTTGTTTAATAAAGCTATTCGCAATAATCTACGAAGTCACTTCTTTAATCCGCGCGAATTAATTTTGATTAAACTACGTTATCCAAGGCCAAAGTTTGTTTAACCGATCATAAATTTAGCAAAAAAAATCTGACTATTGGATTAAAAATTCATCGAGTTGTTAAGCAACTCATTTGTCAAGAATTTTCATGTTCTCGCTCGTAATTCATTATACTTCGTGTTATTTATTTATTTATTTTTATTTTATTTTTTCAACGTAATGGCGTGATTTTTTTCTTTTCAAGATCATCAACATCATCGTGGCGATCGTCGTTTTCGTCTTCGTCGTCGCACAACACGATGTATTTACGGTTAATTAATTTCTGAATTTTAAATTCGTTGCGTATTTTGATACCGGGATATTAATTATAGTAAGTACTTTTTGATGTTCACAACACGCGCGCGTGCTAAATCTAAATTGTATACAATTTGTAACTGGCGTGATTCAGCACTCGAAAAGTGGAAAAAATACTACATAACATACACGGTTAAACTGAGGCTCGCGAACTACATGCGGCCCTTACACTTTTGCCATTGAATATTTCGCAAAACAAAAAACACGCCACTATTATCCGGTTATAAGCGACAAATCGCGTATTTAAATTTTGGTTATACTATTTGTATACTTTTTTTTTAAATTTAATATTAATCAATATAAAATGTAGAATTATATACCTTATACTATTATTAAGAAAAACGAATATAAAATTAACGATATCAAAATGAGAGCGGTCGCAAAAATAATGGTAGTAAACTCGATTTGAGAAGAATGGGAAGAAAATGGGAGAATATATTGAGAGAGAACAGAACGAGAGACTCGAGAGGAAAAAAGTCCACAAAAAAAGGAAAGAATGAGAAACATGGCGCGGCAGATCGAACGGTCCCATCCATAAAGGAGCGGTCAGATGAAAAGAAAAACTATATATAGCTTAGGAATAGCGTGACTATCATGATTAATAACTCTAAATAATCTCAATTTCTGTTGTTGAAATATACAATAATAATAAATTAATATAGAGTATCGATTTTTATGATGTACAGTTTTTTTTAAATAGATATAAATTTTATATAGAAATATTAAATATAATTTGAGGTCACCCTGTAGAAGAATATACGTACAATAATAATATAGGAAAAGCGATGGCGAAAAGGGGGGACCGTGGAAAAATGAAAACAGCGTTAGTTCAGTCTGAAAGTAAGAAAAAGGAAGGAAGGAAGTAAGAAGAGCAGATCCCAAGGAAGAAAATAGAAATAACGTAAAAAAGTCAACCCTTTATATATATTCACTCCATTACGACTACGTGGTGTGAGAATATATCTAGATTAGTACTTTTTTTTCGATCGATGCTATATATATATATATATATATATATATATATATATATATATATATATGTGAATATTATTTTAATATATTTCGAATGAAAGCATAATAAATGAAATATTTGTCTATTTTTTTATTATTATATTATAATATATGATGGATTTAAAAATAATGATTTATTTATGTAATCAATTTATATTAAAAAAATTTTAATTATAAATAATATAATATAAATATTTATAGTTCTTCTCAGACGTAATATTTTTTTGTCGTTAAATATTCAAGTTTTTAATTACAAAAAAATGAAAAAATTTTGTATATTATAATATGAGTAATGCTTTTTTGTTTTCAAATATATTGAAATTTATTTATTTCATTCACAATAGTCAAAACAGTTCAATTTACAATTTTATTCTTTTTTTCCTTATCTATTATACACATAAAAATATTTAGATTTATATGCTAAATAAATATACTGTCAATGATGTATATCAATCGTGTCAAACTCGTAGCATATTGCGGACCGCAGTTTTCATTTTTACATGTTTGATAATCAAAAGCGTTACTTTTATTTTATTTAAACTGCACATTATAATTTTATTGAAGCGAACTACATACAAATAAAAATCAAAATTTACTTTTAAATATCAATTTTATAAGCGTTATCTAAAACATGTTTGACACGCCTGATGTATATATATATATATTTATATATATATATATATATATATATATATATATATATATATATATATATATATGTATATAAAGACTCACCTAGACGTTACGTTTATCGTTAATGAAAGCACAACAATAGATTTTTTATGATAATGATTATATAGTTCAAAAAATAAGCAAAATAATTATTGATACTTTAATATTAATGTTGTTTAAAATTTAAATAGTATTAATATTAAACTTTATTAAATATTAAAAAATATATATAAATATTGAGACAATCAGTATTGCGACAGGTGAATCCTAAAGCGGCATCCACACGTACACGTATGACGTACACGTGCGCGCACACGTTTAACGAGCATACTCCGTGTGTCTTTGTATTTGTGTCGAACATTTCTTCTGCTTTTCTTTCAACCCCCTGTCGTATCCAACATCACCCAAACCGGTCGACTTTTCCACCCTTCCACAGCCGGAGAGCCACCGTCAAAGCCTCAAACTCCACGTGAAATCTCCCGGCATCCCTTACGGAAAACACCCTTATGGAACCCAAACCCCGGCATCTCTACGTTAAACCGCCCGCACCACCGAGCAAAAGAAAATCTATACGTTGTCTTCAGTCGACAGATCCTAGGAAAAAGTTGTGTCCGTAAATACAATATATATACATACATATATAAATATATATATATATATATATATATATCCGTCGCATTCTACGTATAAATGCGGATATATCTCAATAAAAATATTTTATTGGGTCAAATTGTGCTGTAATAATACCGCAACTCATACTATGAATACATTATTTGCAAAAATATGTATACGACTTTGTATCTTGGTATGTAATTCTATATATCGATACTAAATATTTTATCATACTACTGTGATCAAAAAGTAAGGAGAAATTGTCATTTAAAACTCCCGAGCATTAGGAAGGCAGGTAAAATAGGAGTTACATGTATTTTTACAACTCTTGGATCCTTCATCACGAAAACGCACAATGTTATACTGCATTAGTTTTTCGCGACTTTTTTTACAAAAACTCGACTGATATTGTTCGGCAACCACCGTATTTCTCTGATTTGGCTCCGTGCGACTTCTGGCTATTCAGCAAACTCAAAAGGCCAACGCGGGGACACCGTTTTGACACGATTGAGGAGATAAAAACCGAATCGAAGAAGGTCTTAATGGCTATAAACTGGAAAAAGCGTTAGCAAAAGTGCGTTTCATCGGACGGGGATTATTTTGAAGGGGATGAAATTGATTTGAAAGAATAAATAAAGAATTTACATTTTATAAACAAATTCAACTTACTTTTTGATCACAGTGTTATATTTAATATTCTTCTTCATTATACAGTCTCCTCAAGAAGATTGGTGATTCACACGGCTAATGAAACTTTTGACACGGCCATTTGAAAGAATTCTATTGACGAAGAGTTGAAGATCTTTAACCCATGAATTTTAAAGCCTATATTTATCATTTCTCAAGATATGGCCGAGATATTGAATCGTTTAACTGTTTTTGAAATTATATAGTAAGTTTTATCAATTCGATAAAACTTACTATAAAAACAATCTAAATCAATTTAGATTGTTCACAACTTATATACATCGATCCTTCTGTTTTAACATTGTATAATAAATAAAGACACAACATTACAATGTAACATAATATAAATTTATAAATTCTATTATTAATCTAAAAATATTGATGTCATAATTATTATACTACAATTATTTTTTTATAAGTTTGTAATTTAAATTAGTTAACAATCTAATTTTATTAAAAAATAATAATAATAAATTAGTATTTATATGTTTTAGTTTAATCCAACGAGTCATTGAACGACATTGAACTTACGAAATATAATTTTATTAAGATATTCTATTATAGAAAAACATATTCATAACATATATATTTTATGAATATGTTTATTTTATAAGAATTAAAGTCATTATTCAAAATTAAAAAAAGGAGTCTAATTAAATAATTTATAAATACTATTAGACGAAGGTCAGATTTTCGTTATTATGTTTTAAATATACATATTTATATTCATTAAATCAACTTTATTTTACTATTGAAGTTTATATTGTACAATATCAAATTATATTTTTTTTAGATAAAATATTACACAATAATTGATTGTATTTAAATTAATCAATTAAAATAGATCTTCAATATCATAATTCATTTTTATTATAGCATTCTTATATATTAAACGCGACTTTTTTATTCTAAAATTATAAAACAATAATCTTCAAATCAGTTTAAAAACATAAAACTATTGAAATTATGTAAGCAAAAAAGAAAATGTTTGGCGTTAAAAATATTACTTTAAAAGAAACGTACAAAGACCGCAGTGTCACCGCGTATATAATACAAACGAAAAAAAATTTTTTTTTTTCATAAAATTCCTAATTAAACACACTCACACACACACACGCACACGTACGACGAGATTCCACGAAAACTTTGCGCATATCGTATATAATATTTGCCATAATTCACGTAAAGAATGATAATGTCATACTCCATAACGCGAGACGTACGTTTAAATACGAAATTCAAATTCGCTCGTTGTGTTGTTTTAAATAATGATATAATACTCGTGTGTTCTTTGCAAATACATTTTATAACACTCGTTCACACACACACATATATATATATATATACATGTGTGTGTGTGTGTGTGAAAATATAACAGTTTCAAAGACAAAAAGGACGCGTTTTGGTTTTCGGGGGGATGTTTTAATATAATTTGAGTGAAGTTTTTGCTAAGAAAACCTAGGTGAAAGATAAGATTACACGAGCTGATATATATGTTGTAAAAGGTTACGGCTCTGCTTTGATTTAAATTCGGTATATTCGAGAATTAAATGATGTTTTCTATGCGTGAACGTGTTGTTGTTTTTTTATTATATATAAAATAAAATATATATTTTATTCATCTGAACTGTTAGGAATAGCACTTTTATCAAAATTTTCATATACCTACTTTCAAAATAGCGTCCCCGCATCGTCCTTTTGAGTTTGCTGAATAGTCAGAAGTCGCACGGAGTCAAACCAGGTGAATACGGTGGCTACAAAACGATATAAGTCAAGGTTTTGGCAAAAAAGTCGCGAAGAACCAATGCAATATGACATAGAATGTTATAAATTAACGTAATGAAAGACCCAAGAATTGTAAAAACACATGTAACTCGGAGATAATTAAACTTTTTGATAAACAGACGCACGGCAAATGTTATAGATAGTCCTAGGAAAACCAAGAAAAAAAAAATATAATTTACCTGCCTTCCTAATGCCCGAGAGTTTTAAATGATAATTTCATCTTATTTTTGGATCACTGTCGTATATATATATAATTTTTGGAAACATAAAAAAAACGTTTTTAAACATTATATTCTAAAAATAATTAGTTTACATCAATTTAATCAAAAAATTTTTGTCACATTATCACTATTAAATATATTGTTAATGTTTACATTGCATAATTTTAATGATCAAAGGAAACTACCTAAGTATATAAATATTTGAATGAAACGATAGTACATTATTAAATATGATAAAAATTCGCGTATGTATCACATTTTTCAATGTCACACGTCATACTTATCCATATATTTGTCAATTAATTTACATGCGAATGCGACATATTCTGTATCCATATTTTTTTTTCGAGTCTTTCCAGCCATTTATGATTTATACGTTCCCTTTGATTTTGAGCATGCATGCCTGGCATGAAATCCTCGCAGCGCTCCCGTAATATGTTTACATATTCTCGACGTCCTCCTTTTGCCTCTCTGGAGCCTCCTTCGCACACATCCGGTCTCCGATAGGGCAAATTCGCGAGGAATTTATGTGGAGCACATGAAATGTGGTCTTCCCGTGTTTCTATACTGGCTCACTCTTGCTGCACGCTTTGAGTCTGTCGGTCGTTCGGTCTTCTTCTTTCGCTCTACTTAAGTATTCTTTGCGTTGAATATCTTTGGAAAATATCCTCGAAAGCCTCACGTGGAAACCTCTTTGATGGCGAACGTGTGTCAAACCTTTTCGGCTTTAATTTTATAAAATAGTCCGGGCACGGCGTCGCCGTCGAGCTCGCGAAATAACTCAACACTATTTTCCTATATATATATATATATATATATATATATATATATATATATATATATATATATATATATATATATATATATATATATATATATATATATATATATATATATATATAGGAAATATTTCGTCTAAATTCATAATTTATTTAACGTGTATACTACTTTCAAAACCTGAATTTTGTAACTAACCACGTCAAATTTTTGATACGATCGACTATCGAAAACATGTATATTGTAAATGACAATACTAAAAATACACAAAATATAACATAATTACGATATTCTTAATTAGAATGTATCAGAAGAAATTATGTCAATCAAATTTCATTTATTAATGAAAAGGGAACATTTAGCAATGTTTAGAATTATTTTATATATACATTATGACATATGAGTTTACTAAAAATGCTGTTGTGTTTTCAGAATTTCTTTCGGCAAATAATTCAATATACATCCGACAATGCATAAATTGGTATGTGATATTTCTGAATTTCCGGATATTTTGAAGGTTTACTCGTATTAGACAACTAAATTTTTCATCGAAGAACAATTTAATCATAAAAATTTGCTATTAGTTCAAAAAAAAAAATAATCCTGATGTAAATTTTGGAAAAAAATTTCGTTTAACGATTTTAAATTTGAAAATTTACAATTAAATTATAATTTTATCATTATATTTATTTATTCCGTTAACAACAGTTCAATCATGTTCAATTTTTTAATATTATTAAAAATAAATAATTTTTAACGTTTGCCATATGTAAATTAAATTTAGATGTATTTTAAAATGTGCATTATTACATTACTATTGATTTATTAGGAAATTTATTTTATTTTTATATATATATTTATACATTTAAATAAACTGTTTAATATGTACGTCTTGTACATGCAACAAATAATTAGATAGGCCGCGCAATCAAGATAATGTTAATAAAGATTTCAGTATGAATAATTTCCGGTATCTCGATATGGTATCTTCGGATACTCGAAGCCATTTAAATTTATTAAGACCGCAAAAAAAATGTTTTACACGTGTATTTTTTTTTCATAAACATATATATTTTTTATGCGTTGTTTTACGATCAAAATCGCGCATTATTTGTAAAGTATCGTTTTAAAACGCATTCGTTATATTACAATATTTTATATACGAGCCAACGATTCTAATTTCCGTTTAATTGTTTTAATATACAATAAACGTTTACGTGTATTAATTTGTAATTTAAAATATTTTTACTGTGAGTTTATAATTTATAAAATGAATTAAATCGATACTTGAGATAGAGTGATAGCATAAATTACATTTTTTTAAAACCATATATGAATATTCTATGAAAGTTAAATAATTAAATAATTCTATATTTATATATAATAATTCTCATGAGATATAATTTTAATTTAAAATATTTAATACATATAGAATAAATATACTTTACACAATGAAGTCGTAAAATCGGAGACGAAGTTTTTAACTGAATCAAAGTTGAAGGTGAATTTCAAGTTACTCTATTTTTTTTTCAGACCGTTAAACTGAATGGTTATTCGTAACTGATATTAATTTAGTTTAATATAATTAAAATATAATTTTAATATTTTATTATAAGTGATATTTTGATCGCTGAAAATAATATGAATAAATAATATTTAATGTTCGATAATTTTCAGCAATTCTGCTAATATTTAACATATATATATATATATTTTTTTTTTTCATGTGAATTAATACGATTTTTCAAAACTATTTAGTCTCCATAACGGATCAAGATAGTGCGATAAATTTTTAATTGGATTCCATATTAAACGAGTCTCAAAATCGTTCACGGTCACCGATTGTTTTCATTTTGGTTCCTTTTACAATTTTATACGTGTTTTTCTTTTTGGTTTTCGCGTCGTAAACGCAACACTGTCGTAAAAGTTACACAAATTATAATATATATATATATATATATATATATATATATATATATATATATATATATATATATATATATATTTATATATATATTTATATAATACAATATAATATTTTCACGAAAGTCGACCGTGTAACTGTAAAAGCTGAATATCGCCATATTCCACGAATTGCATATAAAATTCAATATGTGTTCTTATGTAAATCTAGAACACGGATGCTGTATTTGGTTTCTAAATGCGATTAAAATTAATAATGTAAATAAAAATAATGTGATATATTTTAATTTTTATATAATTTTATAGTAAAATAATATATTAATATAATGCTGTGATCAAAAAGTAAGGTGAATTTGTTTATAAAATGTAAATTCTTTATTTATTCTTCCGAATCAATTAAATTCCCTTCAAAGTAATCTCCGTCCGATAAAACGTACTTTTGCCAACGCTTTTTCCAGTCTTCGAAACAGTTGGAATAGTCTTTTTCCGGTATAGCCTTCAAGACCTTCTTCGATTCGGTTTACTGAATAGCCAGAAGTCACACGGAGCCAAATCAGGCGAATACGGTGTTTGCGGAACGATATGAGTCTAGTTTTCGGCAAAAAAGTCGCGAGGAACCAATGCAGTATGACATGGAATGTTATAGATTATCGTGATGAAGGAACCAAGAATTATAAAAATACATGTAACTCGGGGATAATTAAACTTTTTGACAAACAGACGCTTGGTAAATGTTATAGACAGTCCTACCAACATGGGAAAAAAAATTTACCTGTCTTCTTAATGACCGAGAGTTTTACTTTTTTATTACAGCAGTATTAATTTTTATAATTCGCAGATTATGGATTCAAAAACGTGATATCACTTATATTTTATATATATTTTTAAATTAAGAATGGCATTAAAATTTATATATATATATATATATATATATATATATATATATATATATGTGTGTGTGTGTGTGTGTGTCATATAATAATGAGGAACAATTTGGCGCGAAATTCAAACGAACCAAAGATGATAAAGAGCAAACGCGTTTATATATTTTCAAACGTTATATATCCGCGCCATATTTATTTTTGTCCGCCATTTTTTTATTCCTACAAAAAAAATCTATTATAACAGTAACTGGCTCACATCGTAAAAATTCTGCGTTTACACTATTTCCAAGAGAGTTATTTCGCGATATTTTTTTTCCTCTCGTATATATCTTTAGCGTCAATCTGCTCTCTTTATTTTATTGCTCTTCGCATACTTTTGAGCGAATCTTGAAATTTTCATACGCGAAATTCAAAGCACATTTATGTATATTAACATAATTTTTTTATACATATAACAGAGATGGTCAAACTTTATATCAATATAAACAATATAAAATTTTAAACAACTATGGTATATAATAAATATGTTATTAGATCATATTATTTATGAATATAAATTATACTGAATCGATGTTAAATATGTATAAAATTATCTAAAGTTTGGTTTTGAATAAAAATTTAAATATTTTTATCTTCAACAAAATTAAGTTATAACTCTGTATTTATCAGTATGCACCGATTTTTTTTTCTTGAACGTTAGTTATCTTTTTTAAAAATATTATTTATTGATATACGATTATATTTATTATCATCGAGTATTTATAAAAAAAATATCGCACTACATTTATCAATTCATAACAGCATAGAACGTATTTTATTACGAATCGTGTATAATAAGTTAAAAATTCGCGCGAGGCTCGCGTGCCACATTTTGCCCATATATGACACATATAATACACGCGTAAAACGGAACGCTTCGTAAATCTCTATTATATTTTTATAATTGGTTTAAATTGAAATTTTAAATTTCATATCAGCGAATAGATGAGATCGTTATATCCGCCTTCGAAACCGGACTCGTCATTACGCTATCAGATTATTATCAATGCCGTATTTCAAACGATGTTATCGATCGTCATTAACGATCTCAAACGTTTGCTACCGTATTATATATATATACATATAAATATTATAATGCGATATTTTATTACTGCGAAATCGTTAATGAAACCGCGCTGTGTCGAAAATTATTCATTATTCCGACGGCGAGGTCGCCATTGTCGAAAACGTTAAGTTTGAAGTGAATTTTTTCCCTTTTTTTGAGTTTAATTGTTCGTATAAGTTTTATTATAACGTGTTAATATTAAAACGAAATTAATGATAATAATTTAGATTATTTTTTTGATAAAAAACTAAGTTCAAAAATCTGGTTATTATGCGTATATTTTATTGTTTAAATTCGTAAAAATTCTATATTTTAATTCTGTTTGTGTATATATATATATATATATATATATATATATATATATATATATACATATATATATATATATATATAATGATTTATCTTTTATCTTTCATATAAGAAAAATAAAAATATATTATAATAAATCTATATTGATTTTTATAATAACATTTCGTCTGTATCTGATATTTTACGAATGTTAAAATTTTCTTTCTGTAAAATATAATGACTGACCTTTTAATAATATCTTGATTGAAAAATATATACAATATATATCATTAAAATTAACATTTATAATTATATATAATATAAGTTTTAATTGTGCAATTTTTGATTTTTACCTGTCACATATAAATAATATGAAAATATTAACGCGAATAAAACATCGATCAGTTATAAACATTCGCATTGTACGCGTATAAAATACGTTTATATACACACGCACACACACATACACACACGTACGATAAACACATACACACATATGTATACAAACGGACTAGTCAATATCGCAAGCAATAATTTTCCATATTTTCCTCTCATCTTCCTCGCAAGGACGGCGGTCCTTTATATCCGTCCGCCCACCACCCATCAGCTCGAACCATTCCCATACCGAATAGCCCGGAGAATTTTCCGCCCATTTTCCACCCATTTTCACCCCACCCATCCCCAGCCGCCGCTCACCCTCTCAAGACCACCCCCCCAGCATCTCCCCTCTCCCGCTAAACTTGTCCGGGAAAACGACGTATGGATATTTCCAAACGCCGCATGCGCAACTTATTGGATTCTTCCTATATATTACACACGGCACGGACACATGTGAAAGACTCGTACATACAAGACGATCAAACGACGAAGGATACAAGTGCAATTTTTATAAAAAAAAACCGCCATCTTATTTTACATACACCGTTCTAAAATCATATAAAAATTTTATCATAATACAACTCATACAAAGCGCTCTGTCTTACTTCGTATCGAAACGTATATTCTTCACAAACTCGAAAACGCAAAGTTCGCTCCGCGCACTTATATCGTTTGGTCTGCTGTATTTCCTATACGTAAACGTATATTACACATAGCAATATGTATATATCGAAATAAACTTTTGACCTTCGCACAACGTTGTAAGTCGAGACTTATACCTACACAATCATTGAATACTTGCTTGTCAATATAACGTATGTATGCACTTATTACGTTTTAAACAGTGAATACATATTATGAATGAAATGAATATTTGAAAAACACATACACACACTATATATATATATATATATATAACAATTTTATATAACATATTACATAACATTCATCAGAACATTAAATATAATTTATTCTTAATAATAGAAATAATATTAAAACACATTATCATTTTTTCATTTAAAAATGTTCTATGAAGTATTGACATAAAAATAAATTGTTTTTATAATATCAATGTTATATATAAAATTGGGATTAAAAAGTAAGGTAAATTTGTTTATAAAATGTAAATTCTTTATTTATTCTTCCAAATCAACATCATCCTTTTCAAGGTAATTCCCGTCCGATTAAACGCACTTTTTTCAAAGCTTTTTCCGGTCCTAAAAACAGTTGGTATAGTTTATTTTCAGTATAGTCTTCAAGATCTTCTTCGATTCAGTTTTTATCTCCTCGATCGTGTCAAAATATCGTTTCTGCATTGGCTTTTTGAGTTTGCTGAATAGTCGAAAATTGCACGGAGCTAAATCAGGCAAATATGGTGGTTGCAGAAGTACCAATGAATTATGACATGTTACATTATCGTGATGAAGGAACCAGATACTCGGAAATAATTAAACCTTTTGACAAACAGTTGCTTGGCAAATGTCATAAACGGTTCTACCAACCTAGGAAAAAAATACGAGTAACTTGTTTTCTTAATGTCCGGTAGTTTTAAATGACAATTTCACCTTATATAAAAATTAAGTAATTAATCTGTTTTAAATAATAATATCGATGCTTTTTAATCATTCATCTTCTTCAAATTAGTAGTTTGATTTAATATTTGGAAAAAAATATTTAATAATTTATTATAAACCTAAAGCTTCAATCGTATTATAAATAAATAAAAATACAAATCTATATTTTATATAAATTAATCTATAATTAGATTCAAATACATAAAATTAAATATTTATAAGAATCCGTGGTGCATTTCTATTTGATAGTACTTAAAATTTTAATTATATTGTATAAAATATAAAAATAGTATATATATATATATATATATATATATATATATATATATATATATATATATATATTGGTCGTTATTTATGTATTTTTATATACGACCATAGTCGATCGCTGACTCTCACAGTTTCATATTCATTTATATATATATATATATATATATATATATACATATATATATATATATATACATATATATATATATATATATATATATGTATAATATAATATATAATATTATTCTATCGGTATGGTGTGTAGAGAGAGCGGCCCATCCAATATATCTCCGGCAGTTTCCCACGCTTTCCCAGTCCATTTTCCGACCACCCGTGACCACCCCCTGACAATTTCCCACACTGAACCTCTTACCGCCCACTTTCTATATAGAACTCGTCGTTTCGCAAAACCTCAACCCCTGAAACGAAGCCCACAATACACTTCTCTCTCTAGTCGTGCACCCTCCCCCTCCCGATCCGCCCGCCACCCTTTGAACTAGGTGTATATAGTATAAGCTTATCACCACCCAACCACCCACTCTCGAGTTCCACACATAAGAATCGAGCATGGACTTCACTTATGGAATTTCCAATATACGAAACGGCCATATACCGCGTATTCTGCGGGACCCATGTAAAATTTCTATAAAAGCAATTACTTCGCGTAATGAGTGAAACTATGATTTAATCCGTTTTATGTGTGTTGTCCGTACAACGATAATACATTTTTTTATCAATATAATTATATTAATTACAACGCAAATGAATATTTATATAAATATATTTGCGTAAAAGCATCGTACGTTTTTATGAATTATATTATTTTGTGCGATTTTTTTCGATCTTGATTATTTTTTTTTAAATCGTAGGTCAGTAACCTTAATTTTGTATTACACGACAAACCGAGCAATTTATTAAAATAATTACAATTGTAACGACATAGTCATCGTTTATTTTAAATAAAAAAAAAATATTTATATCGTTTATATTGTTTTTATGTTAAATGAAATAATTTCAACTTGGTTTTAATAAGAATTTTCATTGATTAATTTCATTCCTAAAAACCAATTTTTCATTTAGATTGATTTTTGTGAGCAAAACTTATAATAAAAACATTTCTTATCAAAAAGTGAAACATTTTGAAAGCTTCGTTTTACATTAAAATTTGAATAAAAATATGATTTTATATGAGTTACTAAAAGCTACCTTTTACACACACACACAAACATATATATGATCATTTTTGTAGCTATAAATAAAAATTAATAATATATATTATATTACATATATACATAATAAATATTATAATTAAATTTTTTATTTAAAAATCAAAATATTAACGATCTTTAAATTTTAATTTTATCAGTTAATCTACGTTATTTTATAGTAAAATTATTTAAATTTTGTTGCCTATCTATGGCAATATAACTCGATAAATCGTTTAATGTAAATTATTTTGATATCGAATAATATTTATTTAAAATGTCAGATTATTGACAAAATTATACGGTAACATATATAAGTCGTAAAATCGACGAATCTTGATATAAGTAAAAAAAATATAAAAAAAACTAATATATAAATATGGGAAAAGAACGCCAACGCGAAAATACGTATTTCAATATATTCGCGAATCCGTATAGAAGGGGATCCGTATATAAGGAGGAGGGGCGGGGGCTGTATATGCGATATTATAATAAAAATATTGGGCGAATACGTGCCGAGGAAAACGCTCCTTAAAAGCCTTCCATCATGCCCGTGTATATACGTATAAAACGAGTCAAACGTCAATACAGCTCGGCGACACATGTGACTCTCTTCTAGCTCGCGGGCACCACCATAAATCTATAGAATTTTCCGACAACACGGAAAAAGGGTAACGCCCAACCCCACTCTATCTCTTTTCGACCCTCGATATCGGTCCCGGGAAATATCTCGGGAAAACTGCCATAGAGTGTGAGCCCCGAAGAACGAGAGAGCGGCAAAATCTACGTATATATATATATATATATATATATACATATAAATATACGTATGTACGTGCGCACGCTCGAACCCTCATATACGTTCACGTACACGTAAATTTTCACGTGTGTGTGTGTGTGCGTCGATGTTTGTGGTGTGAGTGCGCGGGTGGGCGGCGAGGCGGTTCGGAAAATCGGACGGCGGACGGGGGGGGTTCGGAAAACTCGGCGGGAAATCCGGGATAAAAAATAGAGCGCATAAAGTAAGGAGGCGAGCGTGGCAGCCTTTTTTATTGCGGTATCGGAAAATGTAAAAGGTTTTTCCTTTGCGAAGCGTTTGAGGTCACGGCTTTACGAGAGCGATTTTATCTAGCTGTCTCGCTTCGTGTTTTTTTTTATTATTATTATTTTATTTTACTTTTCTCTCTCTTTTTATTTTTTTATCTCTCTCTCTCTCTCTCTCTAACTAGCATGTCTCTTGTTACGTTTTGTAAATGAACGAGAGAATCCGGTGTACTTTGAAATAGTGCGAAATTTTGATCGTCATACTTAATCTAAGCCATTTTTAGATATAACTGATTTAAAATAAAATTTCAGGGTTACTCCTTAGAAAAAAAATAATTTAATTTTTTTTTACTATTTATGAATATAAATCTTAAGCGATGTTATAATAATCGTATTTAACACTTATTAAAATAAAAAAAATGTTCAGAATCAATGAGACCAAAATACCAATGATTCATTTTTCATATTAATTAATTATATATTTAAGACACATAAAAGTGATAGTTCATATTTTCATAAAAATATTATATGTGAATGACGCTTTATATTTTTTTTATAAACACACACAATTTCACACACGTAGCCGTATATATATATATATATATATATATATATATATATATATATATAAATTAAGGCAAAATTCCCTATTCAATTCTACGTCTAATAAAACGACGATATAAATCCAATAAATAGCAAATCTATTCACCGGAAAAAAAGAGAGAATAATACCGGGGAACAATGCCAAGCAAAGACGTATATATTATATTGTGTTATTATTTTATTTTCCGCATTCATGAATCGTATGCGCGTCTCTTTCGCACACTTTCCATATATTTTATATGAGCGAGAGCGGGAAAAAAGTAACGTGACTGACCCTCAGTGCAGTTCGACCGGTCCAATTTAAAACTGGACACAAACTTCTTCCCAAGGTGGTGTACTACGTTGGGATTTTTACATATATTTTTTTCTTTATATTTTTATTAACTGGAAAAAATACGGCAAAACGGGATGATAAAAGTACAAAGGGACTATGTGCGCGATGTTTACTATCGCGAAAACTTTCGAATGTTTCGCACACGAAAAGTAAACTTTTCGCATATATTACTACGTTTTGGATTATATATATATATATATATATATATATATATATATATATATATATATATATATATATATATATATAATTTTTATATCTTTCACCACAATATTTTTTTTGCGTATCCCTAAATAATCTTTCGCGTACCACAGATTAGGAATTGCTGTTCTAAATAATAGTCTTAATGATCTGAATCTTTTTCTGAAGCTCGAATTAATTTCTGTTTTTTTACAAAATTAAACTTAAAATATTTTTAATAACTTTTCAGATTGTTATATATATATATATATATATATATATATATATATATATATATATACATATATATATAAACAATATCGAATATTATCATACGCATTAATATGGATAATTGAATATTATTATGATTCTTATATTCTCGTATACAATTTGAACATATCTTAAAATAAAATAATATTAATATAATATTGATTCGCATCAATTTATAGAAAATAGATTGAATAAATTATGTTATAATATAATTTCATATAGACACCAAAATAAAATAAAAATCATCCGTTATACACAAAACTATAGAGTTGAACTCGAGTGCACCGGATTACTCTATGGAATTTGATCGTTAATTTTTCTGAGGCCGTCGCCGTCCCGTCTCCCCAGGGGGGTTGGTGAATTGTGGTGTCGGTGTCTTCCGGTGGCGTTTTATTAATATTTTCCATAAATTCGCCATCAGGCGGTCATTAGGTGCGCCGCGCGCCGCCACTGGCCGCCGGTCGCACGACATTTGCATTCAAATGACCGACTCTATTTTATTAAATGACCCGAAAAACAAAACGAATAGCAATTCCTTATATTCTTATATATATATACCCACCCTTGTGCGGCTCTGCAACAACGGTGCCCACCCCTGCTAGTTCGCATTACCTCCCCTTTTTTTCATAAATACATATCTACCAAACGGTCATCCCGCGAAACATTTCAAATGGCAATTTTCTATGAATAGAGATTCTAAATTTTAAATTTAATCACAATCAAAGATTCTCAATCTGAAGGCTCATAATTCAATTTTTTAATTCGATTCCAAATTCTTGAGACGACATCGTCATACTAAATTTAATATAATAGTGTATGTAATTTATTTTATAATTCACATCTAAATATTTTATATGCTAATATATATAATCCATACGACGTTGATGTTATAATGTATAACATTTATTACATTGTATAATTCCACGGAAAATAGATTTCTTAATCAAACTGAAGACGCTGAACATAAAAAAAAATAACGTACAGCAAATTACCCTGGTAAATGTCATATAAAAATTTAATAAACCTTCCTTTTTATTATAAAGACCAGTTAAGCGATGTTTTAATAAAACGTACATCGTTTCAAGGAGAAGACGGGTTGATTTGCTTTTTCAAATTAAAATCAAATACACTCAAATGTTTACACGCACATATATATATATATATATATATATATATATATATATATATATATATATATATATATATATATATATTCAACATATTTTAATATATAATAAAATTAATATTAATAATAGATTTCATATTCACGATCCGTGTTGTTCGCATGTTACAATTTCTGTCGGTATTCGCGATCAAATATTTATTTTTAAAATTGAAAAATTCTCTTCGGAATATCTAGTGTCCTTTTATTTTTATTTGGCGTTCAATTTTTCCCCGTCTTTCCCTCGTACAAATCCAGTTTAACTTTTTATACGACAGTTGGCTTTGTAAAGTCGTAAGGTTATTGGCATTTTCTATGCGACGGGACTTATGATAATAATGCGACTGAACAGTCCCATTTTCCATTCAACTTCATTTAATATGAACGTTTTATATATTTATATAAAAAATATTTTTTTGAAAAAAAACATATAGAGTGAATTCCCATATAATATATGTCGGAATGCCAAAATATGAGACACTGCCTAATCCAATAACCATATTATTATTCATCGTATATAAATCAAAACAATGTATTATTATAGTATATATTTTAATTATGAATTTAATCGATTTGATTTATTTTTGTATATTATTAAATTTAAAGGTTTAATTATCTCCAAGTTACACGCGTTTTCATATTGTATTCATATCGTTCCGCAACCACTATATTCGCCCGATTTGGCTCCGCGCGACTTCTGGCTATTAAGCAAACTCAAAATATCAATGCGGGGACGTCGTTTTGACATGATTGAAGAGATAAAAACCGAATCAAAAAAGGTCTTGAGAGATGTGCCGGAAAAAGACTATTTCGACTGTTTCGAGAACTAGAAAAAGCGTTGACAAAAATGCGTTTTATCGAACGTTAATGAAATTGATTTAGAAGAATAAATAAAGAATTTACATTTTATAAACAAATTTACCTTATTTTTTTATTACAGTGACAAAAATGTAAGACGTTCCTATTTTTTTTAACGTATCAAAGATTATTATTTTTTCAAATAACAATATACTTTTAGTAATAAATTATATACCAAAATATGACATTATTTACTCGAACTTTTTTAATAAATTATACATAAATATATTAAACAAACATCTAATTATTTACTTTACTCAAAAAAAAAGTAATATATAGATAACGTATATTTTTCTCACTCATCGTACATTTCATAATATTTTCTTCATTTCTGTGGTATTGCATTTTGTCGTAAAGCTCGATAAATTCTTTGACCCGCATGCAGTTTTCGAAAAGCTTATACGAGAAGATCTCTATTTTAACCGTGCTTTGAATTGACGTTAAAGTTACTCGAAGCGAGAAAAGATGACAGAGCTTACTAAATAAATGCATTCTTTTACGGCTCAAATGCATCACAAAAACTGTAACATTTTTATCTAATATCTGTCATAACGTTCATTTATTTCCATTAAACATTTCTTTGTTCATTATTTTATTGAATAAATGAAGTATTTAATGATTTTTTTTGCAAATCTATATTCTTTATATTTTTTTTAAGACATTGTTGCAATAATTAAATGTATTTATAATAAATAAAAAAAAACATCGGCGAAAGTGGATTGAAAATGATTTCATATATATATATATATATATATATATATATATATATATATATATATATATATATATATATATATATTTATATGTCGCGTGTATTATATATTATATGAATACATATACCGTTCACAATACTGAGTTCTCACGATTAAAACTCAGTATCTCGATACAGACCGATAATCACTTCGATAATGATCCGTTAAAACGACATTTTCAAAAGTAGTTTACGTATATTAAATGGAAAATGGTTCCCATGGATTCGGTCCAACTGTTTAGTATCCGGATTTGTTATAATATGTAAAGAAAAATGAATCAATAATAACGTGACAAAAAAAAACCGCGAAGAACCAATGCAATATGACATGGTACATTTATCGTGATGAAAGAAACAAGAGCAATTGTAAAAACACGTGTAACTCGGAGATAATTAAACCTTTTGTCAAATAGACACTTGGCAAATATTATTGACAGTTCTATCGACTTAGGAAAAAAATACAATTTATTTACCTTCCTAGTGCGCAGTAGTTTTAAATGACAATTTTACCTTACTTTTTAATCAAAGTAGTATAAGACAAAAGCGAATGATCTATTGAAAAAATAGATTTATATATATATATATATATATATATATATATATATATATATATATATATATATATATATATATATATATATATATATATATATATATATATATATCGACCTTTTAGTTCGGTAATTTTATTATCGCACCGATCGACAATTTGAACGAAATATTATAACGCACTGCAATCCAGTGATACACTATAATTACACCGCAGTACACTCAAGTCATCGCTATTTTTACTCATAAATGTACTATTGTGTTACCGGTATCTATTTTTTTCTATCATTTATTGCTTTTTTTCTATTTTTTTTTTTGTACAACAAAGCACTTGTAAAACTGTGATTTGCGTCTAGAATACGTTTCACTAATCATTTTATTATTCGATTCCGTCTTTTTCTTGGTTTTTTTTTCTATTTTCATTTTCTCATTTTTCAATACGAAAAAAAGTGTTTTTCCGGCTTTTTATTGTTATTTTTTTTCATATTTCTCGTTCGCGTTTGTGTATTTAGCTTCGGGGTGTCTCATTAGTACAGCGCGGCTCAAAAGTAGTGCTACTCAACCCTTCTACAAGAGACACGTGTAGTGTACAGGTGTCTTGTAAAAACAGCCTGTTTCGACAATGATATGAAAATATAAATTTATATATATATATATATATATATATATATATATATCTTTAATAATAAAATATAACGTAAATTAAATAATTGTAGAAACACAATTAAATATAATTTAATAAAACGATAAATTATTATTTTTTATAATTGGTCTTGGTTAAGAAAAAAATCGTCAAAAATGATAAAATATTATTTTAATATTTTACTAAGATATCTAGTTAGTTGTTGGCATTCAACAGGTTACGGGTTTAAACTTTAGAATTTGGCTCGCATTTACTATGAATATATATTTATAACATCAATGTATGTAAATAGTAAAAAAATATATATTAATCAAATTCTTTATTATATAAAGAGTTATAATTTTCAAGTTCTATCTCAATAAATATTAATTATGATATTTAAAAAATCCTTTCGATTAATACAATATTTCTCAAAAAAAAATATTAATATTGTCATTTATATTTTCTATATGGTCTAAAGTTAGTCTTTTGATTATTTTTAATTTAATACAAACACTTTTTTTAAATTAAAATTTATTTTTATATTATAATTTTGAGTAATTATTAAAAAAATATTAATTTTGATTAAAAACAAAATTTTAACTTATATATAATAAAAGTGAAAATTATCAATAAAATATTGAAAGCCTAATCGCACGGTGAAAATAGGACACGAGTTGGACAACAAAACAAGACAATACGAAAAAAAAAATAACATACAATTGCAGTCTATCAAATATTCCGTCTTCCTGAAAAAACACACACACACACACACCTCACCATTGTAGAGCTTTCGTCGTGAAGATGCTGAAGAGTTGCTGAAACCGGTGTGAGTCGAAGCCTTTTCATCACTCTCTACCTCCATACAATTTACACTATCCTCTTAATATATAATATATACAAAACGAACACACACATACACATGAACCGATGTTTTCATTGAAATTTTCATTTATTTATTTATTTATTTTTGCTAATAACAATAATAAAATAATAAGGCTTTTATACGCAAATCATGATCGCATAATGAATATATATATATATATATATATATATATATATATATATATATATATATTCATTAAAATAATCGTTACATTAAATATTCTAAGAAAATATTATCAAAGAAACTTGGTTCGAATATCGCTTTCGGTAATATTTAATAACGTAATTAAACATTTTAACATTCTACTTGTAATAATAATTATACAATTTTACGGCTGAAATGTTTAATATATGCTCGAAACAAACTAATGTACTGTAAAGTTGCGTTCTATTCTTATATATGCAAATTATTTTTATATATATATATATATATTATTATGATAAATCAAATAAAAAAAATATTAAATTAATAGATTTAATGATTTTATAAAATTCAACTATTAAAATTTATCGATATTTATTTTTATGCTTCATCGGCTTTTTCACAGATATTGAGAATTTTTTTTCGTTTTTTAATGTCTCTAAAAAATAAATATTGATATTAATTAATGAGCCAGATTTTTTTTTTTTTGAATTAGAACATTACTCATATCGAATTGCGACATACACACAAACCGTTTATCGTGACTACGTGTGTATCTAGAAAGTGTTGGAAAGACAAAAACAGAAACGAAAAAAAAAGATAAAGAAAGAATCCGACACTACTAGAATGACGATAGTTTCAGGAATGACGTTCCACCTTCCATCGTCAGTTCCGTGAAGCTCGGAGACAAACATTACACACGGACAAACGTACACGCTAACGTGCAACGAATTCGCATATGTTTTACGCAAGTGACGAGTGTTGTCATTGTTAGTAGCGAACGTATTGCCTAGTCATTGTTAAGTAGACAAGGGTACTTGTGCGTTCCCGTTTTTACCGGTAGACACGACCTACCCCTCTCTATATTCAGCCGGTTTGAGTCGATGCTTATCGCTTGTGTGTGTGTGTGTGTGTGTGTGTGTGTGTGTGTTGGGTCGAAGCACCTTCTTCTTGCTCGCCTTGCCTCTGGATATTGCCATTGTTGGGACTGCATCGCGAACAGCGCACGTAATTGCGAGTGGTCTAGAAGAGATACGTTGATTGCTACGTGCATACGTGAGATGTGCCCGAGATTTACGTGGTACATGCAGTTTTTGATACGTGGAATATGTGCTCGACTTTTCTCTCCCCGTGCGCGAAACGTAGCTCGTGTAAAATAATTGAAAAGTGGAAATAGGTAAGACCGGTCCTATGTTGATTTTAATCAAAATCAAATCTTTCAATTGATACAATTGATGCGTCTGAGGACATCGTTTTAATACATCGTTTTACACTGAAGATACTTAAGTTTACGACAAAACCGTGTAAAATGAAATTAACTCCTAAAACGTGCTCTATTTATTCGTTTATTTAGGTAAAACATTTTCAAAAAAAAATCTATCTGTTGAATTAATTATAGATTAGGAACAAAAATAAAACATAAATATTTAATAAATTTACTCGCTGTCATCACTTTCAAGAACTATCAGTCTTCTTTTCCAAAAGTGTTACCAAATAAATGAGATCCAAAAAAAATTTTTAACGATATGTATATGCGAATATACAACCGCATATATGGTACATTTTTACAAAATTTTCAAAATTCAATACATATTTTATAAACCGTGTAAAACAAGCGCTGTGTAAATTAGATGGATAAGTGTAGAACACACATATTATTATTTATCGCTTCCTTATTAAAATATTTTGAAAATATTGTAAAAAAATATGACATTCATAAATTCATTGCGTCCACTTTTGGATGATATATATATATATATATATATATATATATATATATATATATATATATATATATATATATATATATATATATATATATATATATATATATATATATATATATATATATATATATATATATATATATATATATATATATATATATATATATATATATATAGTACATCAGTGACATCAGTGAAATCGGTATGGCGATGGGGTCATTATGTGGTGCAGTGGTCAACGCGTCAGTGCGTTGCGTTCCAATACGATGCACTTTATCAATCGGATCAACGCCGACTTTTGTTCTCTCCTCGTTCATCATCATCACAATCGGTTATTACCGCTGTTGTTCTTATTATTTTATATTTTTGATTTTTTTTTGTTTATATATAAAAACAATTGATTTGCATGATAATAAAATTTTATATAACACTGTATATATATATATATATATATATATATATATATATATATATATGTGTGTGTGTGTGTGTGTGTGTGTGTGTGTGTGTGTGTGTGTATCTTTCAAACGATTCTCAGTTTGTTTGCGAAAACTTTTTTTTTGTTATTAATTTTTGATATTGCCATGAGCTTTATCAAATATATAAAAATGATCATAAATTTGCAAATATTATTTAAATTATTTTTTTTTAATTTAAAAACTATTTACTTTGATTTTTAAAAATGTTTTTGTATTGTAATAATCCCTCGATTATCGCGAGTGTTCTCCCACTACAGGTGAAAATTCGTTAAATATATTTGCTATAATTATCTATCTTTTTATATAATATTTTAAGGCTTTATAAATTCTAATCAACACTTTTACATTATATTAACATTTTCCATCTTCCACATATTTATACATTTCGTAATTTTTTCATATAAAAATCCGCAAAGTATTATTTTCTATTAATATTTTTCTCAAAACCCGCGATAGAGCGAAGGCGCGATAAATGAAGCGCGAAGTGATTATTCGTTTTATCTCATCATTGTTTTTAATTATATTAAATATTTTTTTGTTAAAATATATTTACTTTAAATAAACATTAAGTAGTGTGTAAAATTACAAACATTTCATCCACGTACCCCTGGCAAACAACCCGCAACTTAATATCACCATTTTAAAAGTGAAAAAAACACTTTTTCATTTATTTGTTTATTTATTATTTTTGTGGTTGTGGTCAAAAGTAGTAGCGCCGTAAACAAATAAAGTCGATATTAAATGCGCATTGTTGGGTCGTGTGCTCGTTCGGGCCGAGCGCCCCCGTCTTTTTTTTCCGCTTTTTTTTCCTGACATTATCCGTACACTATTTTATTTTATTTTAATATTATTATTATTATTATTTACCGATCGAGAGGGGTCCGTTTTGCGGCCAAATTCCGTGACGACACGGCCGGTAATTGATTGTGGAAGTCAAATTACCGATTCTCTTTGATTTGTGGAAACCGAACACCGTGACTAAATTAAAAATCACTTTATTATTATGCTATTAACGGTGGCCGTATGGGGGGTAAAATAGAAAATCAAAAACTTTTTTTTTTAGATCGAGAAATCAAAAATATATATGTTAAATGAACGCATTCGAAGCGATCGAAACGATTTCTTTCGACAATTATCGTGTCGGAAGAGCGATTTATTTGCGTTATTTATTTGTACTTGACGCTTTCCAATTTCGTTTTTGGTGTAATTTTTCAACTGTCATGTGAAAAAAAGTACAAAGATTTATGTTTATATATATATGCATAATATTTATTTATTTATATCGCAAAAAAATACAAAGCACTTTAAATAAATTAATGACACGACATATTTAAAATTTATTCAAAGTTATATAATATATTAACCATTTTGATTCTTAATCAATGTTTTTAGATTTGAATAAAAATATTTATTTATCTCGAATTTATGATCAATTTTTAATATTAGTAAATATTGAAATTAAACAACTTTAATTTCGACTTTCTATCTGTCACAAAGTCAGACCAATTAACGCCATAGGTATTTTCAATGATATATATATATATATATATATATATATATATATATATATATATATATATATATATATATATATATATATATATATATATATATATATATATATATATATATATATATATACCATATATAGTATATTGGTATAGAGTAGTGTTTCTTAAACTGTGTTCCGCGGAACCTTGGGGTTTCGTGGAGCATCATATCCCGAGCAAAATGGTCCACAAAATAAAAAAATGCTTGATAATAATCAGGGGTGGGTTGCCAAATTTTGAACAGACTGTTATATTTTAGTATCGAAAATCAAGCATTTACCGGTTCTCGCTTTTTTTGATACTAAAATAACAGTCACCGTTATTATGAACACAATGTATTTCACAATAAAAGTGACCACTAAAAAATGTTCCACCTATCAAAAAGTTTAAGAAACGCTAGTGTAGAGTGCGCGTTGCAGATATGCAATTGTAGCGTGTACCCACTGTACAATTATTGCCGAAATTCTTAACCGAGCGGATGCGTTTCAATTCAACGGTCCGCACGGATAAATAACTGCGAAAGAGAATTTATATAGGAATTCGCATAAGTGAATTTGAGTGTATTATCCGCAATATGTGTGGCAATGGCAATGGCAATGGTGGTATGGTGTTTATGGTGGTTGCTGGAAAGAGTGTCACGGCTATGGCTAACCGTCGGCCAGAGATGAACACAAGAGTGCTGTCGAGGAAGGGCCTGGAGAGGGCGAGGGGTTGACGTCGAAATTTACGGCCTTAATGCAATTTTCAATTAGAGCCTTAATGGCTTATGGCTTTTGGGGGGTGAACCGGGAGAGGGTGGTTTTGGGCTCGGACGAGAGTACGTTCCGTATTTATGGGCGTCTTTGTTGAACGGAAAGTGATGTCGGCGTGTGACCCAAGTAATACGAATCGGGAAACATTTATTTTGCTATAAAGGATTTTCTTCTTCTTCTTCTTCTCGTCGTCACCGTCGTCGTTGTCTTCCATCTTCTTCAGCATTGACGAAAGTGACTTCGCGTCGAAAGCGGAGCGTAATTAATTTCTTGATTCGTCGTCGATTTAAGATATCGATTTTACAATTTGAACAAAAAACTAAAGATTTAAAATATTTTCTTTTTCTATAATAAAAATTTAAAAGATCCTTTAAGAAAAATATTAATTTATTCTATTCGTAACTAAATTTATGATATGATAGTTTCGTGTTTTAGTAAACAACAGATTTTTAAAGGAAAATACAATACCTAGACCACATCTTAAGAAATGATAAATACAGGCTTCTCTAGATAATTTTGATAGGAAAAATTTTAATTAATATACAAAAATAATCTTATTAATTAAATACGTATTAAGTCATTATTGTATATAAATATAGAATTTTTACATATTTCTTAGCAGATATAAAACCGACTGTAGTATATATAATATATAATAATTTAGCATCTTAAAACCCCTCGAGAAGAATCGCTTAATTCTATCACATCATGCATATAATTGTGAACGTATTACGTTTTACTATTTAAAGTGGAAAAAGTACTGTGCAAGCTTTAACGCATTCCCGGCAAATCTTGGTTTAATTTAACCCGTATTATTTAACCGTCCGATTAACCGGCATTCGATAAGTGAGCATTTATTATTAATAGAAAGTGTGTGTATATGAGTTTTCGACCGGAAATTTGCCAGTAGCAACCGAGTCAGCCCTTCCGCTTCTCAGGCAGCATCTTGCATCTTTGCAGATAGAAGATAATGGGTAAACTAAATAACCTGAAAGTTAATTATTTATTGTAAATTTAAGGTGGCGAAAGCACCCCCCATTCCCCCCTCCCGATCCTTTATTATTGCTTTTCTGAACAACCGGGAGATGAGGGCGACGAGAAACCACCCCTTGTAATACCGAAGCAACCCTTCACATTAATTACTAAGCGCCGAAAGGAGGATTTTGTGCAACGAATAATTTAGTAAAACCGATCAAAATTCCTAATATTCGAACTATTGTAGCCGCTTTAGATATTTATGAATTTTACTATAAAATAATTAACAATTATTGTGTATAAAATATTTTATTACATATTATATATAAATTAATTGATCGTTTAAATTTTATGTGATATCACTAATGCAATACAAAATACATTACAATATATTATAATGAATAACATTTTTATTTTTTTGTCTAATAATCATAGTATTGAACTTTTAAAACCAGTTTTTTTTTTGAGAGAGATAAAATAATAATAGAAAAAATTGATTAATAGGCGATAATGTAAATTAATATATTTTTTTCAATATTAATATTTATTTTTAATTGCGAACGGGTGCATTTTTATTGGATAACAATTTATTTTTTTAAAATAATAAATACATCAAAAGAAATAATTTTACAACAGGTGAAAAATAAAGAAGACGTCGACTTCTTCCCTTATATCGAAACGAGGGTTGTGTGATAAGTTTAAGAGATATAATATTATTTTTAAATGGAATATATATGGTATGATAAATTATGATAATTTTATTATCGTATTCAAATGACATTGATAAAAAAAAACACATCGAGCGATGACTTTTTAAAATAATTCAATCGTTACTTTTTCGAAATAATATCGCTCTATTAAAATTCCGTTCCGTTTAATGCATAACGATTATTATTAATTAATAATTTAACAGGAAATATTTTCAAATATTCCGTTTATTATTACGAATAAATATTATTTATTATTATTACCGATTATCATTAAATACGAATTTATAGTGATTTTTTTTACCGTTGAATCGAATTAACGATATTTTATGCGAATTAATTAATTATTTATGTATTTTATTTGCGTACAACTTTATGTTAATTATTTTTCTTGTTATTTGTCATTTGTAAAATGTATTTAGATGGAAACATACATATTCATTTATTATATAGGTTAAAACACTATTTAAATTAGCAAAATTTTATCGATAAATAATATTTTTAAAGATTGATTATAATGATAATATTTAATGTATTTTTATAAAAAAAATCGATCACTTTTATACATAGAAATTGATAACCTATGCCTTAGAACATCATTTTAACGACTCCAATCATTAGATATACTTTTTAATATATTTTTATTTAGTTGAAAACTTGAATAGCAAAATAATTAAATTTACTTATCTTCAAGAAATAAATAATATTTTTTAAGGTTGAACGTAGAGCTAGCGACTCGTTTCTGTTACAAAAATTAAACCTTTGGCTGTGTAGAATTGTAAAAATTAATTAAACCCGATGTGGTACTATTAAAGCGTCCCTCATAGCAATTATTGTTAATTTGACCGAGAATCACAATGAAGTGGGATCGAAAGTTCTTCGCATGCACAATATGTAAGAGTCGAGTTAACGAATAATAAAAAGACAAAGTGTCCTCTGTTACGACGTACAATAAGATCGATTTTCGCCTGGCCAAATGGACACGGTTCGTTAGAGCAGGTGTACAAGTCAAGTTTCTTCACCATTAAACTACTGGCGGTTAAAAAAAACCGCC
Source organism: Leptonema lineaticorne (assembly GCA_024500535.1). Taxonomy (NCBI): domain Eukaryota; kingdom Metazoa; phylum Arthropoda; class Insecta; order Trichoptera; family Hydropsychidae; genus Leptonema; species Leptonema lineaticorne. The sequence continues at coordinate 469,633 of JANIJI010000017.1, read as the reverse complement.
GCTCAACTACCAAACTTAACCGATTGATTACTGTCGAACATTGACAGCGCACACACACACACACACACACACACACACAAATACACACACGAGTCTTTAATTTATTATATGGTATTTTTTTCATTAATTTAAATATGAGCTCTCCATATGTATTATTCTATTATTGATGTTTATTCCTTAATATTTTTTTTTCACTTTTAAAGAATTCTGAGAAAAAAATTGATATTGTCAAATCTTTGTTCAATACTAGTTTTTATATAATGAAAATTTCTAATTTAAAATACTCTTAATCGATAATCCCTCGATTATCGCGGATGTTACGTTCAAGAACTCTCCACTATAGGCAAAAATCAGTGTTGCTATAATAATTCAAGTATTTATACACTATTTTAAGACTTTATAAATCCTCCTCAACACTTTTGCGCTACATAAACTTTTCCCATTCTCCATATTTTGTATTTTTTCTATATAAAAAATAGCTCTATTAATATTAAAAAAAAAACCTCGAAGTATGAAATAGCGACGGATTACTGTATTATATAAATTTCGAAAACAGTTTAAATTTATTTTAAAAATACTACAATTTCAACATGAAACTGCTATAAAAGAATCGAGTTGTTCAATAAAAAAAAATTAACAATGGCCAATTTGCCATTTACATCAGTTTTCCATTAAAGTCTCGTAATATATATATTAAACACAAATTTGTGTAAGACAAAAAAAAATTATACAATTAATATTCAAACGGATAATTATGTCATTCGGTATTAAAAGAGAGAAATACACCAACTTAAAATGGCTTAATAAAAATTACGCAATTTGTTTTCTGCGGCTTTGAACTTTGACCGTTCGGTTTCGCTTTTTGATACGCTCTTTTTTTTTGACCAAGTGTGAATTTGTTGGACTGTAAACAATAAACAAAGGCAATATGTAATTAAATTCTATTGAGTGGAAACACTTGGAAATTAATTTAACTTTGAGCGCCGACATATTATAATAATTGGGAACCACCGCTCTTTATTTTTTTTTCATCGTCGTCCAAATTTCCGATATTCGTTTCGGGCGATTCGAAGCACGTATGTAATTTTATTAATAATGAAAATAAATACAAATTATTTTATATTCTTTTATGATATCATATTTTTGATAAAATTTACGTGTATATAAAATTAAATAAAAAATATTTTTTATATCGTAACATTTCAGTTATTAGATCTAAAATCTTAAAGGATAATCGTTTTTAGCTCATTCAATCAAAATTCAAGTTTTAATATTAATTTATCCTATTTTTTATATTAATATTATTTCATATTTATATATAAATATATAATTATATAAATTCTTCAAATTTACTTGTCTATATTTTTTCGATGATTGGTCCTTATTTCAAATTTTTAAAAAATATTAATAATGATATAAAAATATTAAATAATTGTTTCCAACGTTGAACAGTCAATAATATATAGTTTGCAGATGTTTCAAACAACTCACTCCCCTTTCTTATATGTTTATATATATCTCTAAAAAAAAACATCTCGAACATACATCAATAGATGTCGTCTTTATATTTGTAACTGAAAAAAAAGGAAATTGTCACATATGCATCCCATCTTTCAGTATTTGGCCGTAATATCTTTTTTTGAGTATTTTTACGTCCACGTCTCGATGCTCCCCCCCCCCATATTTATGACGCGCATGCATTGAACCGAACAATGCTTCGGTTGCCCGGAATATTTTTTAATTAGCAATAAATGAATTCTAGCAAGTTGGTGGCCGTTGGCGCGAGACTATCTCGTCGGGCATCGCTGGGGGACCCCTGAGCCCCCCCCCCCTCCGGTCGTCTGTCTTTTTTTTTGCTCTTTTTAACGTATCTGTGTTTTATACACTGTGTATGTTTTTTTCTTTCTTTCATTCTTTCTTTCCATCCATTCTGCGCTTTTTTTGACTCATTAAACGTCGGGGGTCCGAAATGGGGCGCTGTCGATGCGGTTTTTGTGGCTCGTCATGGCTCAATTGCTACTCGTCTCATTTTCATCACGCTCGTGTAGAAATGCAATTATTAATTGGAATCGTCTCACTAAATGCGGATCGCGGTTTAAATTTTGCGATTTTTTATTTAACATATTATTGTAAACGATCGTTTTGCGTGTTATAGTATTTTTCAAGAATTACTCAATTGGATAGAACTTTTCGCACCGTTTGCACAAAAGTGCATATTGAGTTTCATGATGATGATATGAATTTATTTTCAATACTGAAATATAATGTAGATAAGTAAGTGTGTTTATCAACTCGATAGTTCGGATAAGTCTACTTTATTAAAATAAATTATTCAAATACAAAAACATTATTTTATTAATAATTTACATCGTTTATAATATATTTTAATTATAAAACATTTATATTATAATATATATTTTTTATTATTTAAATCGATTAAATTAAAAACACCTTTAATTATATAATATAATATAAATGCATTACAGCATAATTCTCACCTTTATATAAAATTATATAGCATAATAATAATGATTAAACCATCTTAGATTAACGTACGATCGATTATTAAGACTAAAACGATAAATTTAACCTTTCAGGCGGCCATTTTGTTCTCGATAGTTTACCAACGGAGTTAATTGTCCATTTCGATGCGCATAAAATTAAACGAGCAATGACTAAGTATATTTTTTATTTTTATTATAATTATGACTCGATAGAACTAAATTCTCATTCACACGACGTGTAACGTACGTTTGTCTGTTTGTAATCAGAACATAAACTGTATGTAATGCGTATTTTAAAAAAGTTAATTAGTATTCTCGGTTTCGGTGTCGTTATTTCGTTTGTTAAAAATATATGTATATACATTAATTCGACGGACACTTATTAAAACTTTTTTCCAAATAACTCGTCATAATTTATCCAACCCCCCCCCCGTTTTTTTCTATTGTTTAAATTGTGCGAGGAATAAATAGAAATCGGAGATTTTTTGACATTCGCTATATATGGTAAATAATTAATAATATTTATTATATTAAAAAAATATTTTAATTAAAGAATTGTATTTAGTAACTTGTATTAACATATATATTTTTTTTTTGATAAATGTACCGTTGTGTTATTAATAATATTATTTAGTATAGTCGGATCGCATTATTAGTGGCAAAAACGATTTAATTAATTGTCACTTATTATATTAACAGATTTACAAAATAATTAATTATTTTGTAAATCTGTTAATTGAGTCATGCATTATCATCAAAAATAAGTAATTATGCAAAATTTCAGCTTAATCTGACATCGAAAAGTGCTCGAAAAATCGATTACAAAATTTCATCCAGACGAACATACAAGTAAAACTTATATAAAAGCGTATAAAATTGCTTTCTATTTTTAAATGAAAACTGTATATGGAAGTTAGCATAATCTATAACTACATATTCAATATAAATATAGTAAGAACTACCCCCATAAAACATATCAACCCTCAAAAAAAAACTAATTTAATCCAATCGTAATATATTCAACTCAACACGAATCGATAAAAATATGCATTATTATTTCATTATTTTTACACATTACGACTTTCGACCCCCTGTCTCCTCAACCCTCCAGCCCCGCTTGTGGTCGTGTCCGTTACTTGTATCATTCTGCATAAATTATCGATAAAATAATTATACGTTGCATACATAATTCGGAACGAACGCATTCCTAATAATATGCGTTCGAACTAACCGAGCGTAAAGTGAACTTCAACAACAACAACAACAACAACAACCGACAACAAAAATCGTATCGGCGAAAGACTTTTGTTGCCACGGTGTTAAAATGAACAACGATCCCCCGACCCGCAGTTATAAATTTTAATACATTCCCCCCGTAGGCCGTAGCAATACCATATTACGGCTCCCGGTCGTGTTAATGAATAATACAACTGGAAAGAAACGTCAGTATAATTAATGAAAACACACTTACTAATAAATATTACTTAATGCTCCGGCGACGACCGAACGACGTACGTTACACGCGCACAGACAAACAAACCGTACGCGGTATATTTGTGTGGATTTTGTTGGAGTTTATGGCTGACTGAACTCACAATTCTCGACGATTATCAGCGATACGCGGTTCAAATCGGATATTTGATGTGTTACTTTATTATCAACATATTTATGATATTATTCCATTCAATGAAACTATGTTGTGTTAAAAATATGCAGTCGATAAAAAGTAATTCTTATAATAAGGTCCTCGATAGACACATATAGATGGATGTGTGTAAAAATTCTTAAAATTTAACACTCAAATTTGAGCGAACGGCTTCACAGGTGTGCGACACGTAACGCTCAAATTCGAGTGATCGGCCGTTAATGAGTTAATATATGAAAATAAAATATTAACACGATTTCAAAAAAAAAATGATATCGAATTAAAATATATACATATATATTTATTTTTAAATTACTATGAATATTATTCTATACTCAAAATAGCACTTTCTATTATAACTCCAATTAAAATATTTATTAAACAAAGAAAAATCAACCGACCAATTTTTTTCATATGTATTAAATAACGTATTCGTTAAAAATTGACGTTTCTAATTATATATATATATATATATATATATATATATCAATAAGCCGTTTTACATAATATTCTAGAAAAAAATATATTTTTAATTAATTAAAAAAAATGCGCACGTATTTATTATAAACGAAATTTGAAACTTTCCCAATTTTCATATTGATTTATTGCGACTTATCGTAATTATTATAATCGCTTTTAAAAATTAATGAAATCATTAACAGTTATACTATACATACATACATAAATTTAAATATTAATCGTTCAATATTACGTCATTATTTTTCTCATACGATCAAAACAATACATTGGTTCAAAAGTCGGTGACAAGTTAAAGAAGAAGAAGAAGAATAAAAAAAAATAGTCATTTGCCTACAGGTTAAAATATCGCACAATGGAAACGATAAAAACCGCGAACAATAGAATTATCGATAATGATCGCGAATTATAAAAAAAAATAGTTACATATTTCGTTAACGTTTATTGAGCAAACGATTACGTTTTTAACGGCGTTAATTGCGAAAATGCAAATTCACCTATCGCACTTTTGTATCCTTTGTCTATTCCGCGTTTTAATAATAGAGCGTTTAGAAATCGATGGATTTATCTATTGACTTTTATTTCACTGTGAGAACGCACATATAATTAATGGTTCAATTAGATATGCAACCTTTAATAGTATGATCAGAAAGTTATTGGATTTTTATTTTCAATATATGTATATATATTTTTTTTTATTCGTAATCAACAATAATTTATTTTAAAAATATATAAAATCATAGTTTTTTTTAATAATAAATTTCTTTTATATAGACTTAGATTTAGAAGATATCTTCTAAATATTAAATATAAAATCTAGAGATCGATTTTGATAAAAATCAGAATAGTAACTTAATTTGAAAGGGACGCATCTACAATTGATTTATTATAATAAATTCTATAAATTAATTTTTATCGTAGAGAAATATAAAAAAAATACATTGAATATATAATAAATTTATTCATTATACAATATAATATTATATTATATATTGTTATTCAATTATTGAACGTCTCTCATATAATATATTAATAAATACATTTTTTATTAATTATATAGAATAAATAAGAAAAATATCACAAATAAAATAAAAACACATAAATAAATATTTATATATATATATATATATATATATATATATATATATATGTATTTAAAAAATAGGAAAATTCATTGTAGCGTTTCATTTACAGCTCGTATGCAATCATCCAAGCTTTTCTTCCGAAGCTTTTTCACCGAGCAAAAATATCATTGAAGCTTATCGAATTTTTTTTTCATTGAATTACATACACACTCGGTAAATCAGTTTTAATTTTTTTTTCACACGCATATTTATTATTAACGAGAATCGCCGGTTCTAATTAAAACGGCATGCTTTTTTAACCCTCAACGAGTGTCAGTCGTATCGGAACAGTTCACATAAATTATTCGCCTTTTAATTGCGATGAAATTGAAACTGACTTTTTTTCCCAAGGCGTCAACGTTATTTTCATTATGTTATAGACGTTTTGTGGATTTTTTCTCTTGATTTTTAATCATATCATTTCAATAATAATTAAAATAATATTGTTCAATTTTAAAAGCTGTTCTATGTCTACTTAATATATTCGACATGATATCTAAATTCCAAAATATGTAAGTCATAATGCAATAATATTCTTTATAACTTTTACAAGAATATATACCTTTTGTATTCATTCGTTTTGCGATTTGAAAGTTATCTAGATTATCACAAAATATAAAACGATATCGAAGAAAAATAAGGAGACGTTTGCAACGAGTTATTATAATGTGTCGTTTCCTTTTTCCTTTCGATCGACCGCTCGTCCGTGACTAAACGAAGGATGATATACGTTGCAATTAGTCACGCGTCACTTGTCACGTCACTGAAGTCACAGGTATCCCTGCGAGGCCGCATATTTTTAATTCTACGATAAGAATGCGGCTCTCCTTAAGGGCCACACGTATTCTAATAATACTAGAAATCGGTAAATTTTAAAATAAATATATAGTTTTCTTAATTTTTTTAATCAAACATCTGCTAAATTTATTCATAACAATATTTATAAAAAATATATTTTTTTATAAAAAATATTATTACATTGATAATACATGTAAAATTTCGTTTGAATTTTTTCACTTTATTAATTTAAATTATTTAATTAATATTTTTATTAATTATTAAGGTGACAACCCTATTTCTTGAGGGCAGCAGTTATTCGACATGACGTCACACACCTGTTGTTAGAGCTCCCCTCGATTTCTTGTCTTTTTCGATACAAAATTGGAACAAATGCAGACGTATATCAATCATCGATAATCAATTCAAAACGTATAAGTAAAAAATTATCATAAAAATATATGTATATATATTTGTAATAAATAGACAACAGGTGTGAATACTATTTTTAACTAACATCGTTAAAGTCGAAACAACAAAAATAACAGACAAAAATATTTTGTTTCTAAACTCTAATTTATATATAAATATTGAAAAATTTGTAGCTATTGTTATTGTATTACATAGTATTGAAGATATAATCAATTATTTTAGAATCTATTATAGATAATTAAGAATTATTAAAAATAATATAATACAAAAATAATATTTTTGACAAATTATTAAGGTATTAAAATAGTTTTTGGTTAAAAAAAAAACATTTATTGGCATAATATATAATATATAATATAATAATATGTAGGTGAGTTTGCGTGTCGGCCTTCGTCGGGGTCCCTTTCTTCGACGCCTCGTGTACATTTCACAACACTTCCGGTTGCCGGGACCGCAAACCGGTTGTTTGTGTCTCCTGTCGATAGCGACATTTTAATGTCGCCAAAGTACTTATTTGTGTTTCGTTCTCGGTTTCCGTTCATCGGTTTCCACTCGCCAAAATTAACCGACTGCACGGAGGTCACCAAACTTTTATATGACCCAAGTCAACCGTGACGGTCTTTGATAATTAGTATTCTACGTTTGCAGGTTTCGAAACTACTTTTTTTTTCATCTTCTGTGATCTACTTTATTAGAAATATAGACATATTTCATGTTTGAAAGTTGGACGTAGAACTGGCGGTTCAATAATGTAAACGATTAGACCAATATGTCGGAATTATTATAAAATATCTTAGTTTACACAATACTGATACAGGTCAATATTTCGAAACTCTTAAAAAAGATCTTAGTCTTCATAAGACTGAGACAGATCAATCTTTCGAAACTTATAAAATATCTTAGTCTACATGAGACTAAGAAATCACAGACTATTTTTTTAATGCCATAAAAACTTTAAGCTAATATTTGTATTTTTTGATTCAGACTTAAAAATAAATACAATGAATCTGAATCAGCTTATATGATTTAAAATTTAATTAAAAAAAAAATATTCGTTTTGACCTTTTTCTTCATGAGGAAATAGGAAATAATTTTAAAAACGTAAAAATTAATTCGAATAAAATGCAATATAAAAAAACTGTTTATTAATACACACTACGTAATTTTATCACGCTCAGTAATCAGCGTCAGTGTTATTATTATATTTAAAAAAACGATTCAATGATATTGCAACTATTTATTTTTATATATATTTGAGAGATAAAAATCGACAAAGAACCTCCCAACGACTTTCAAATCGACGCAATTAATGTAAATCATTAGCTGTTTTTTTTATTATTTAAAACATAGCAATTCTTAATGTGTGGCACTAGTACCTCAAAATAAGATACGTCATAGAAAAAAAATTCTAACTTATTTATAATACAATCAAACTCCATATATTATTTAATTTGTGTATAAGAATTATAGAATATAAATATTAAACATCTCCGCTTTGATATAGTATAATTTATTATATTATTATAAAAAAGACTTTTTGGGGATGATTTTCAGTATGCACGGTTGGCTCGTTAATTTAATGACCCCTTTTTTTTCTCATTAAGCAAAACGATAGTCGAACTTATAAGTCATCGTTTTTCAAACTCGATTCATTTCGTGAAAATTATTCGTAATGAAAATTAATAATGGACGCCATGAAAAAAAAGTATCTTAAAAAAACAAAATTGTATTAATCCACGAGCAAATACCGTGGATCGATTTGCATATACTAATATTGATTCTTGAATGATATTCGAGTGGGAAATTTCTTTTTATTATATAAAATGGTGATCGCTCTTTCGAAATATTTGATGAATAAAAAAACGTGAGCATTTTCTCTTTTTATGGTTATTAAATGTCTCAATTATTTCGAATGTTATGCGGTTTTTTTTTTTTGTTGTGCGCCGAATCGAATTTGAACCGACGATATTTCGCATTCAGAGTCATTCTTAGAAATTGTTCATCGTTATTGTAGAATAAAAATGTTGATACTGGGAAAATTAAAATTTTAATAAGTTTATTTCTTTGAATGAACGTTTGCGAAAATAGTAAGATTTCTTTTTAATATTATATACAAGAGATGTAATAAGATTTTTTTAAATAATCTTTAGGATTCAACTGAATATAAAAATATATTATCTATAGACTAAAATTTCGTTTTTAGATTTAATATATATATATATATATATATATATATATATATATATATTAATTTCGATGTATTATAGTATATAGTTAGAATATAAGTAAAAGAAAAGAGATGTTCATCAGCTAGATTAGTTTTTCCAAGATTTGACTCCATTGTTTCTATAATAACAAAATCATATTCCGACAAATGACCGAAACGTTAAAAGACAAAGAATCGAATTAATTTAAGAATAAACTCGGATTTTTGCCGGGCGTAAAATTTCTCCGATGATATAGTCAAAGTCTCCAGAAAATCCTTCGCGTCCATTGAATGATGCATGAGAAAGATCCGAGAGTGGAGGAATGGGAGAAAGAGCCTTTACTTTTTTCTTATTCGCACACAATTGATGAAAAATTTTTCAAATCACACAAAAAGGATATTTGGTATTCCGCTTACCGCGGCTCACGGTCGTAAATCAGGATTATTCAAATTTCTCCAAAGAGAGGACAGGGATGGAAGTCGGGTTCCGATGCCGGTCTCTTTTTTTTTATCAAACAGCGTCCTTGGAACTCAAATATAAATACTAGTATATCGGAGACGAGAGAAGATCTACCCTCTCGTACCAAGGACCGAACCCTCCCAGTCGAAAAGACCGAATCATTACCATAGTGCAGAGGCATTATATTGGTACAATAATACTGTTCTCTTATAGTGGCACAAAAGTGGTGGGTTACCCCTTCAGTTGTGTGCCACAATCCCGTTCCTTTCGGGCAAATGTCACCGTTTGAATGCCTCTTGTGTATTTTGATTTACTTAATGGATCCGCCGAATATGTTAATACATGTCGAGCGTGCGATTTTCTTAAACGATCCCTAATCGCATTGAAATTTTATTCACCGATATATCTCGATGTCGCCATTGTGCTCCGGTTAAATTGTGTTATTTTTTCTCATTTATCGTCCATTAAAGTTTCGCAATAACATCCTATAGAGATTTAATCTGATTTTTAAAGGACCACATATAAATATAATACACTCACATATCGATTTTTGTATAATAAATATAACATAGATATATCCAACTCATTACAATTCAATTTAAACAAGAATTAAAATAATATATAATGATAACGTAAATTTCAACTTTCAAATATTGAATAGAAAAATTGTTTTAATTTAAATAAAAACATTGTATAATATTTATACACATATTTTTTTACTTTTAAACCTTCGTCACACTATCCGACACTGACGCAATTTTTTCGACATTCCCTTCATTTACTATCCTTTCGGCATAAATAATTTCGATATATAATAATAACACAGTTATTATGCATTCAAATCCTCGTTTTTTGAGGTCAGATTTATGGATGACGAAGGATTCGGAGGGGTAAGCGTCAAACGCCCTATTGATACGGCGAATGTTTGTTACCTTTTAAGGGTTGAAATTTTAATCGTATGCGTGGGTATTTAGAACGCTCATAAATATGGATTTTTTTTCAAATTTCTCACGTGTTGCTCTCCATCGAAATAAATCGTGACACACCGACTTATTTCTATATCGAAAAATAATCATTTTTGACAACGTGGAAAAATATAATTATTTATATATGCACGCTATTAATGTACACTTGAAAATATTCACGTATACCTGAAAGTGTTAAAAATACAATGATTATATACGGATGCGTTTAATTCTCAATTAAAATATATTTTTAAAAATATTAATAGTTAATTAATACTTTTTTAACATACACACACACACACACTTTCTTATTTTTCGTTGAATTTATATATTTTTTTTAAATGTCTTTTGATGCCCGTTTGAATGATTATATATTCAAGTCGCCTCTTCACATTCTAAAAACAGATTAGATCGAAATGATATTTTTCTTCTTTGAACGAAACGCATAAGAAATCTTTTCGAATTGCGCGCGAGCTTTTTTTTCTTTTCGGAGAGCTTTTTTTCGATCCATTAAACTCTATATTTTTTTTTCATTCACGTCGTTATGTTGTCGCACATGAACAAACAGACGTATAATACAATGTGTACGTTGTTCATTCATATATTGTGCTCATTTTGAATAAATTCGCGTGAATATATTAATGTATAATAACATATACAAAATATAAATAGATTTAAAATATAATATTTTAAAATTAGAAAAATTTAAAAAGTATTACTTACAGTATTAATTGAATTTTTTTATCTATCTTATAATAAACCATTAAATGTAGCTTTTTCTTTTAAAAAAATATATGTATTTTTAATCTTGAAAAGTCTATGAAGAAATTATTCTTTTTAAATTTTCATAATAGATATTTTAAATATTCTGTGTTTCCAGATTCAGAAATTAAAAGAATTATTTTTTACAATATATGAAAAACAACAAAAATCTAATGCAATTAATTGAATATATCTAAATAATATTTAAGGCATATCTTTTGATAATTTTTTTTATTATATCATATAAATCAGACGTATCAAACTCATAGCATATTGGCCACACGAATTTTGTGTACTATGTCGTGGGCCGCAAGTTTCAATTAAATCAAAATATAACTTTTAATTTATTTAAACTATACACTACAACTTTATTAAACGGAACTACGAATAAATAAAAAGAAATACTTAAAAATATTAATTTTATATATATATATTATCAAAAACGGCGTATTTCGGTGTGACGCATGCGGCTTGCGGGCCCCGCGTTTGACATGCCTGATATAAATGAATGATCTTTTTTGATCTTAAATCTTTAATCATTTTTTTAATGTCATATTATTTTTAAATTATTATTTTTGATTCGTATAAAAAATAAATTAAAATTAATTACAAATATATTATAGAACATTTTATACTACGATTCACATTCTTTTTTAGACTTTGATTGATGAACTCTTCAATACGAAACAAATATTTAATTTTTTTTTTTATAAATATTTATATCAACAATTAACCCATTTTTAACACGATAAATATATATGCGTGTGTGTGTGTAACATATACAATTTTCACGCACAAAAGCCGAACGATATCCATTTCATTATTCAAATTTCACTTTTCGTATGCCTTTAATATTTTTCTATTATAATATACACATTTTACATGTACACGTATGCACATTATAAATACGAAAAAATCCATCAATCTGCATATTAAAAATGACTTTTGTTTGCTTACCAACCCGAGCGTTAATTTCGAACACCCCTTATATAACTGAGTTCAACTTAAAAAAATCGGCCACTATATTTATATATATATATATATATATATATATATATATATATATATATATATATATGTTATATAAACGACGCTTGGTAAATTCAAAAATCCATAAAAATACACGTATCAATGATAATGATTAACCGTTTCGGGGGACATAAATTACCGGAGAGGCCTGTATATAAGTACACAGCACCCGGCCGATACGCAAATTATGCATTTTTTTAAATATCGCTTATATAGATCAGGGGCGGCTCGTTTACAGCTTTGCGTCAAACAGAATTTATTTCAATTAATTACTATTTTAATGTAAATATTTTTACCTACTATTAGTATATTTCTATATTAGAAATATCGATTTTGAATCTCTAGATATTTTTCAATATTATTTACAATTGTAATGTTTACATTATATTGAATTAATTTATATATATATATATATATATATATATATATATATATATATATATATATATATATATACTTCTAAAAAATATTAATACAAAACAAGTGATTTAAAATAATTCTAATGTTCCATTTAAAGTTTTTTTTCTGCTTTAATTTTCATGGAGTAATGAATTTTTTTTATCCTTTTTATTTTAGACAAGTAATCAATATTTCTTTAAAATTCTTAAAAAAAATAAATCTTGTTTATTTTATAGCAAAATCGTACAAAATAAATATCATTATATGAACATGATATATCATATTTTTACTAGATATTTTATTAATTTTTGTACTCCATATTTACGCTGATTTTATGATACAATACATTACAAAGAAGATTTACTAAAATATTTATTTTATTTTTAGATAATACAAAAATTAAAAATTTGTATATCACAGAACAATATATGTGTTCAATAAAATTATAAATCTTTCAGTCTTTTAAAAATTACCGATATGATAGGAAAAAAAATACGAGCGACCTCTGAATAATTTGCAGCTTCAGGATCCGCCCCTATACTTTAAATCAAAAATAATTTGTAACGTTTTCATATTACCAAAATTCTATTATATAAATCATTATTTTTGTGCCCGAGCGGCTTACACATTAATATTTTTAATACGCGCATATTTGTAATACGAACAAATAAATAAATAAATACATATTATATTATTTTTATATCAAAAAAAAAAAAGAAAAAAAACGCCCAAAATGACAACACTAATGGACGTCATATACGAATTTTCGCATAACTCTCGTCCGCCGCAAATGAAATATTATAGTGGATTTTTTGGCTTCGAACGAAGCATTTTTACGCGATTTTAAACGTCGCCAATCTATTCGAATGCGATTAAACGAACACGTGTTTATCATATTTAAGAAAGTGAACAAATAAAAAAAAAATAAAGAAAACCGCCTTTTTTCTACGCGTTTAATTATAAAAAATTATATGTAAGTTGATTTATCGTTCGCCGGCCGCTCAGCTAAAGAAATGAACGAGATATTATAGAAATAGAGACGATGATTGTATTGTAAATTTTTGGATATTGCGATATACGTATAAATATTTTTGTGTTTAAAACCATTATTATTTTTTTAAACCTTACTACTGTGATCAAAAAGTAAGGTGAAACTGTCATTTAAAACTCCCGAGCATTAATTAGGAAGGCAGGTAAATTGTAGTTTTTTCCTAGATTGGTAGGACTATCTATAATATTTGCTAAACATCTGTTTGTCAAAAGGTTTAATTATCTCGGAGATAACACACCATGTCATACTGCGTTTGTTCTTCACAATTTTTTTGTCAAAAACTCGACTCATGTCGTTTCGCAACCACCGTATTTGTCAGATTTGGCTCCGTGCGACTTCTAGCTATTCGGCAAACTCAAAAGATTAATACGGGGACGCCGTTTTAAATACGACTGATTCGAGGACTAGAAAAAAACGTTAGCAAAAGTGCGTTTTATGTGGACGGGGTTTACTTTGAAGGGTATGAAATTGATTTGGAAGAATAAATAAAGAATTTACTTTTTATAAACAAATTCACCTTACTCTTTGATCACAGTACATATAAAGTGCGCGCCACCGCCGACGACAACGACAATCGACTCACGCTCTTCAATTTTGCTTAGATTTCTTTTGATTTTGACAATTGACCTCTGAAGGTACGTTTATAAGGTATATATAAATTAATATATGATAAATAAAAATGTGTTTGAAGATCACGTTCTCATTTTGAGTGTGTTATAGACGGATTTGCAAGTCGAGCAAAAACGATTTTGATTAATAGCAAAAAAAAATCTAGAAATAATAAATAGATATATAAAGTGAAGGGTTCAAGGTATAATTAGGGATATGAAAAATGATATTTTGTCGTATTCGTATCATTTGAGCCGTCGAAGCGGCGAATAATCGAATAGTTTTTTAATGCAACGTCATTTATACGAATATTTCACGGTGCGATGATTTTTGTCTTTTCGCGTCGCATATATATATATATATATATATATATATATATATATATATATATATATATACAATATAATAAAACGCATACATTCGACGTATTATTTATTATGTGCACGTACATCCGTGTCGTTGTTACGCTTTTTTATATTTTAATAATATAGATCGGATACCATTCGTATGGTAATTGTCGTAAAAATGTAATAAAAAAAAGCGTGTTATATTATGATGTTATACCGCGAAATCGCATCCGCGTTTTCGATACACTTTCGATATATATTAAACGTGTACGGCGATATAATGGTGATGTCCTTGTATCTTATGAAAATTATTATCTTATGAAAATCGAATAATATTCTAATGCATTTTAATTTAACATAATATTAAAAATATGAAAATATTTAATAGGAATAAATAGGAGGAATAAATAAAGAATTATTTATTCCTCCTAGAATCCGTAACGATTTAATGATTAATTCTTATTCAAATATTATAAATTGAATTTATAATATTTGAATAAGAAAAATAGTATTTTATGGTCTAATGTCAAAAAATTGAAATGATTGTTATATCAATATAATTAAAGTTTTCAAGCACAATTCAAATTTGTATTTAAATAATATTTATATTTAAATATAATTGAAAATATTCGTATTATTAAAAAAAATAAATAATAAATTGTCAACGATATTCAGAAGAATATAAAATTTTAATATTTAACTTTTAAATATTAATTTTATCGTTAATATCTGAAATAATTTAATCGTGTGAAAATATTTTTTTTATTATAAAGATATCTAATACAAGAAATTATAAATACTAAGCAAGTCTCAAGGCAATTTATGATTAATGCTGTTTTTGTTGTGGAAGATTGTGGATGTTATCTCTGAAGAAACAAAAAAATACTACTTAATTATAAAATTTTAAGCAATTCAGGAAACGTATTGAATTCCTGTTTTAATCAATTATTTCGAATAACAAAATCACCAACCTATGTAATATATATATATATATATATATATATATATATATATATATATATATATATATATATATATATATATATAAACAACTATTCAATCATTGCTACACTCATTTCCAAGTAATTCATTAACATGGACATGCATAGTTGCATAGAAAGTTCGCCATGTTGGTAATTTTCGGCAAAATCCGGCATCAAAAAAAAAAGAAAGAAAAACCAAAAAAATTACCAAATTCGAAAGAGTATCCTATTTGAAAGCAGTCTAAATTTTAATCAGAGTAAAAAATGAATTAATTAATTATCGGACGTAATGTTTTATGCTTTCATTCATAAGCAAAAAAAAATATAGAGGCAATTTCACTCGTTATGCAATTGAAGACACGTGTTTTATTACGGTTGACGTAATGAAAAATTACAATTGTATATATATATATATATATATATATATATATATATATATATATATATATATAATTATGTTTTGATTCGTGTAAATGACGATGAAGAATCAAATTTATTTTTATATAATAATAATCGTTATAATCCTTAAATGAATAAAAAAAGTTGAACGTGACAAAAATATGGTTAAAAATTTACAATAAACTGTATGAAGTGTTGATTGAAAATTAATATAATCCTTGAAATTAATTTAGATCCTAATATATGTTTTACAAATCCGCACACCATAAAACACAGGTGATGGTCGTTATTTGTATTAATTCAAAAAAATTCGAGATTTCCTCGAGCGTCATCTTTAACCCTTTCACTGTCGATCGTAGTAATTCAATACATCGATTCAGAATCAGATACTGAGACGGAACAAAAAAGTACCCCCATCGAATAATAAATACATTAAAAAAAATAGAGGTCTCTTTTGTGATTTTTGTGATCCAACACGAATACAAAAAACAAACAGAAAAATGGATCTGAAGAACGTAGCTCGCGTTTTTTAACCCATTCCCCTCCGCCCCTTCCGATCGAGCAATATTTGAATAATATTCAAATTCACAGCCGGTGGTGATCTATTTATTACACACACACACATATGTGTGTGTATGTAAAAGAAGTGCATCCTTTCAATCGACTGTTTGGATCCTTTTTTTTTTCAATATCTAAAGCACATGTGTGTAATATTTGCCGAAACCTTTCACGACCTACATTGTTTGCGTTCAAATATGAAAACGAATCGTATCTTTTATTTAACATTTGAATGTCTTCGAGGGTCATCACAATTACACCGTTTTCAATGTTCGGCGCACAAGGGACACATGTTGTAATATGTGTCATCTTGAGAAATTACGATTTTAAAACGATATCCTATAATAGAATCAAAACAAAGATCTTTTTGTTTATTTCACATAATGATTTAAAAAAAAAACATTTTTAAAATCATCATAGATTTGAAAAAACTGATATAAAATATGAATATTCACTCAATAATCATTTAAAAATATTTTAAACATTTTTTCCCAACCCGTTAAACTCCAATTCAAATTTTTATTTCACCGCTATATATTTGATTGCAGATATATTCGCGGCCTAAACCATGATTATTATCCAGATATAATCTGAAAATGTTTAATTAGTCGTATAAATATAGTTTAGACGGTCGTTTTTCAGTTGAAATATCGCAAAATTAATTTTAAATCGCCACAAATCAACTCCCAAAAACAAAAAAATCGTTCCGTTTATATATAATATATAGAGAAATATTTACATTTCAGTTTTATATTAGTGTATATAGTCTTTAAACCGCGTCTATTAAAATTATACACTTTTATAATATAATTGACGTTAAATTATATATATTATATATTTTTTTTATCGCGGATTTAATTGAGATATTAATAATTCTAAATAAAAAATCAGTCATATACAATAATTTAATTACATTTATTAAAAATATTAGCAATTCATTGAAATTCATCTATGACTTTGGAGTCATAGATGTTCTTTAACATTGAATATTTTATTATATAACTATAAGCATAACCCTCATTTTACCTTTCAATACGAAGATTCACCTATATTAATTTTTTATTCAGTCTATTCACTGACAATAGAGTAAATATCGTACCGTCAAAAGGAAGAGTGTCAAATCACAATAGACATTAAAATGAGGTCTAGAAAACGAACCCTTTATTGTTTGTCAATAAGACCGGATATAAAGCGAAAGTGGGAGTGAAATTATGTCAAACTTTACGTTTGAATATTCAACAAAAAAATCGGATATTCCACAAAAAAAATATAGAAGTTGGAGACATTAAAAATATTAATAATGCATATGTCAATACAATGGATTCATATAACATATATATATATAAAAGTAACTGTCATTTGAATACAAAAATATCGCTTCAATCCGAAGCAGTGGTTTGCGATGACATCATCTATAGAATTCGATATGGTAATAATGCTTTATATTAAAAAATATGAAAGGGGGTTGTATGCAGATGAAGCATTTTTTTTCGGGCCATTGTGTACGACTTCGATCCATATTTGAACTGCGGTTCAATGTTTACTGTCTCAAATCCGGCATATGTCCCTATAATGATCGACTATTAATTTCGAAAATAAAATAACCGGACCGTTTCGCGATGAATAATGAAAAAAAAATATATATAGTATAAATTATAGAGAAGAAAAAAAATTACTTTGAATCCAAGGAAAAAATTGTATGAACGTCGAAAGATTCAAAGCGGCCATTCTTTTGATAGCACAATGGAGACTTCACCCCATTTTCACGGCAGATGACGAACCCTTTGATACTATGGTTTGTAAGTGGATCAAGGTCGACTTATAAAATTCACTTTTATTATTGTGTTGGAAAAATATCGATATATTCATTTTTTTAATCCATAGAATTAATATTTTAAGAAGGTCAAAGGATATAAGATATGTAAATCCTAATACATTTTATCGATATTATTTTATTAATGTTAACTAGTTTTGTTACTTTATCTAGGAAATATATTATACTTATAATACATATTTAATTTTCATACTTTTAATCCGTATAAAAAAATATTATATTGAAAAAAAATAATATACAATTCTGTTTATAGTTATAACACTGTAATCAAAAAATAAGGTGAATTTGTTTATAAAATGTAAATTATTTATTTATTCTTCCAAATCAATTTCATTCATTTCCGATAAAACGCACTTTTGCCAACGTTTTTCCAGTCCTTGAAACAGCCGGAATAGTCTTTTTTCGATATAGTCTTCAAGACCTTCTTCGATTCGGTTTTTATCTCCTCAATCGTGTCAAAACGGCGTCCCCACATTAGCCTTTTGAGTTTGCTGAATAGCCAAAAGTCGTACGGAGCTAAATCTGACAAATACGATGGTTGTGGAACGATATTTTTTGGCAAAAATGTTGCGAAGAACCAATACAATATGACATGGAATGTTATAGATTATCGTGATGAAGGAACTAAGAATTGTAAAACCATATGTAACTCGGAGATAATTAAACAGACGCTTGGAAAATGTTATAGACAGTCTTACCAACCTAAGAAAAAAATTTACAGTTTACCTGCCTTCCTAATGCCCGGGAGTTTTAAATGACAATTTCACCTTACTTTTTGATCACAACAATATAACTATCCTTAAAATAAAATGAAAAGTTATAATGCCTTATAATATAAACGTTAAATATTACATTAATTGAATCAATATATTTAAATAATATATTTGAATCATTCGGCTTTCAAATGTTTCAAATCTATCATAATATTCGATTCAATTTAAGGGCGTGCGTATATAAGATATGCCTGAATTTACTTCAGTATCAGTGCTTCAAAATAACAATGGCCCTCTATATATATATATTCATGCATATATACACACTTCATGCACAATATCAATGTATACAGGTCGGTATAAATATAGTGCGTACGAAATAAAAATAAAATAAAAATGAAGACATATCCACCAACGCAAGTGAGTCATTCTTTTTCGATTCATTTTGTATAACATTTGTTCTAGGTGCGCTCGGTAAAAAACTAGGGTTAACCGATAATATATATATATATATTAATTTTCTTTTAAAATATATTTTTTTAATCCAAATTTTGATCTTTAGATCTGTCTACGCGATCGTTTACATTAGCGTTTATCTCACGAAAAGAATGTTTTCTTGGCACAAAACGTGGGCCGATTTGTCGTTTTCGTTCATATATCAACAGTGACACAGTTCTTTTGATTGATATTAATTTGGAATTCGTCTTTGTTTTTCGATTTTGATCCAAGAATTCGATTTAAAATCACTCGAGTGACTTCCTCGAACGTTTTAATGCAGCTGTAAAGAATTAATGATACTGTTTTTATTTCATTTTCCACTGAATATTTCATATAAATCTTTACTATTCTGAATACTTAACATTTTATTTATAATATCTTCTTATGATGTTAATAGTTATAATATTTCAATTTATATTTATAATATATATATATATATATATATATATATATATATATATATATATATATATATATATATATATATATATATACATTAGAAACGACTTTCTTAAAATTCCTATCAAATAAAGCTTTGAATACTGATTCGTTTTTCGTGCGTTTCACATAAACTTCAAAAGATTTTATTTTTTTTAATAATAACAAAATGACATCCCATTTATTCCTAAATCATTTTTTTCGAATTATATATAAAACGAATTTGTAAAATCGAGTCACTATATATATATTAAATCATTTGACAATATTATAAGATTGTGTTTATAAATTAAATATTTTTTTTTATCAATTATAACCTAATGATTTTAAATGAACTTAAAGTAATTATTACGGCTAACAATTTTGATACCGTTTTATAAATTATATATACTATATATTTATGCAGTAATTAACGAATTTTTATATACAGTAAAATATACATTTTATTTTTTTACTGTCAATTATAAATTTAAAACTGAACCGTCGAGAGAAAAAAAAATCAAAAATTCTACGAATATATTGGCGAGATCGTTTATCACTGCTTTCCATATTCATTTCAGTTAGTTTTTCAGTTTTATTTAATCGTATAATATTCACATTAAGATTCTAAAAACGAAATAAAACTCGTCATTTACAATACTCAAATATTTTTAATGACGTACTGTTTTTATTTTGTCGTTGTTAATTATTTATTAACCGTATTAAAATTATTTCATTACATACGTTTTTAACATTAGATTATTGCGATAATTTTCATAAATTATTTATGATATACGATTAAACTCAGTTCACAAATTTCGTGCATTGGGTCTACTTTAATACATATCTATGTTATCATTTTTATATTATTTAATTAATTATTTTAACATTGAATTTTATATAGAATCGAAAAATTTATACGATACAGATAAATAATTTTACGCACTTTTATACAAGTTTAACTTGTTTGTTTGGCTGAGTGGAATTTTGTAATTGATTTTTCGAAAACTTTTAGACGTCCGATTGAACTGAAACTTTGCTTTCTTGCGCACTCTTGATGACAATGCAAGAATCAATTAACAGATTTAAAAAATAATTGATCAATTAGTGGAAATTAATTGCCACTAATAATAATATAATGGTACATTTATCGATAAATTTATATGATAATACAGTGTTGTTGAATGAGATCAATATTTAGGTTGAATCTATAAAACAAATTTTCCATAATAATTTCTAAAATAGAATTATTTTTTTTATTGTATTGTATTGTATTATATACACGGTGACCATTCGTTACATTGTATTATTCGTTGTATTGTATTATATACTCTGTTTTTGGTAGGACAGTACTGTTATTTAAGTTGCTGTCCTTTTTAAGCATTAATTTTAAAAGATTGAATATATTTCAATTTACAAGAGTTACCATTTACATTTTGTTACTAATTAATAAGTGTATATAAAGTGAATGTAGGCCACATATTATATGGCCATTATTTTGTAATAATCGATAATATTTTTTATATGTTTTTTGCTCCTTTTTCTGGTTTTTGATAGAAAAATGATGGACACCGTAATTATACTTGACTTTCTTTTCTAGTATTACTAGTCATTTTCGTCATTCTCCGTGATGATCTAGTGAATGTTCGAAACTGGAATCTATGAGCCGTCGAAATAAATATTTTGAATAATTTTTTTTAATATCCAATGTGACATCCCTGGGTGTGAACAAGTCACACCTGAGAGATGTGCTCAGATGCAGTAGGCAGTAAGCAGACAGAGTGGTAATGAGATGCAGGGACCACGGCAATGCAACAATGCACCATACGTTACGGGCGCATTTCCGGCCCCAATTAATGACCAGATACCCGAACACTGCACAACGTATACCCACGCTTAAAGACAATCGACCAAGTTCACGGCTAACATCGCGTCGAAGAAGAAGAAAAAAATAAAATAAAATGAAAAAATAAAAGACCTCAACACGCCGTATATATTTATATTCTTTTTCCTGTCGTGAGCCAGTGAAGAGCTGAACTGAATCGAATACTGATAGGTAATTTCGATGTAAACTCCGATAAAACTGGATGCGTTTCACATATAAACTCGTGGAATGATTGTAAATGAAAATAAATTATAATGCGAACAGATTGAAGATTTAATTTGAATGCCATATCGATTATCTACTTCGTTATAATGTACGTTTTTTTTTTTAATATATCATAAAAGTGAATACGATATATCAGTACAATTTTAACTTTCATTATCCTTCTAATACAATGACTTATTAGTGAATTAATCATAAAATAATATAATTTATTTTTTGATCAGTTTAACATATTGTCTACCAACTACAAGATAACTAATAGTTGGAATTTTTGTATTTTAATCTCATTTATATACTAAATTTAATATAATCTAAACTGATTTACATATTTATCAAGTTGTAAAAATATTTGTCATTATTTTATAAATAGAAAAACTATAAAATATTTACAGCAATAGAACGTCACATAATTTTCAATATATTTACAATGACAGTCAATTGACGGTACCGCGAGATCGACTTTCCAACATCATCGATCAGCATGTGCACATACAATATTTATATGCCTCATATAATGAGGATGTTTATTTTTCAATTGGCGACAATCAGGACATGATATCCGAACGTGTTAGCGAAGTGGTCCATAGTTCACGTTACCGGGCCGATGTCACGAACAGATGCCACCACTTTAACCGATTCGTTGGCCGGTTAATATTTGCGTCTCGATTGCCGCACGCAGGCAAATCCTCTCTATAGTCCGGTCGTTTCCGATTCGAATTAACATGTGCGATATTTGTATTTATCTAAAAGTTATCGAGCATATATATTAGTCAATTTATCTTTTGAATTTCATCCTTCTCCGTTGTTGTGATACTACTGTGATCAAAAAGTAAGGTGAACTTGTCATTTAAAACTTCCAAACATTAGGAAGGCAGGTAAACTGTAAATTTTTTTCCTAGGTTGGTAAGACTGTCTATAACATTTTCCAAGCGTCTGTTTGTCAAAAGGTTTAATTATCTCCGAGTTATACGTGTTTTTACGATAATGTACCATGTCATAATGCATTGGTTCGTCGCAATTTCTGCAACCACCGTGTTCGCCTGATTTGGCTCCGCGCGACATCAGCTATTCAGCAAACTCAAAGAGATAAAAACCGAATCGAAGAAGGTCTTGAAGACTCTTTCGACTGTTTCTAGAACTGGGAAAAGCGTTGGAAAAAGTGCGTTTTATCGGACAGGGATTACTTTGAAGGGGGTGTAAATTAATCATTATATTTTTTTATTTTTTTTATACTCAGCACCAAAAACTTTTTTAACACACCAAAGAATATATAATATAATATACATATATGAAAGCAAAAGTGCACTCTGCACTCGTAATAATCAAGTGCCGATTCATCGGGGCGCCCATATCGCTCGCGCTTTATTATATTTATTGTTTCTGCACGCAATAATAGTAATAATATTAATTGTAATTAATAATAATGAATAGTAATTGTCGTTCGGCCACTTGCCGCCGCGCCAAATAATAATCGCGTCGCACGACGAAAGGACTCAAGTGATTCGTTTAAACTCAATAAGACTGATTTTATTATTTCTATTAATAACATAGCTAATATACTATGATGTATCATTTATATTAAAAAAATATATAAAATAATTTTTTATTAACAAATATGTAATAAATTCTACAGATAAAATCTTCTCATCCGGATATCTTCTATTGTATTTGTGCCCCTAAATGATTTTTTTGACCTTAAATTATGTCCTTTGTGATATTATTTGGAACCGGTGTTTGATTGATGTTTTATAGGTATTGCTGGCTTCTTTATTTATTTTTTTATCTATAAAACTATCATTGAACTTGAGCGAAACTGGTTTTACAACATGTGAAACCAGTATGGAACACATGTCTCTTTTTTTTGTTGTTGACATTTTATTTTATCGATAGATTAATCACTAATAATAGTGTAGAATTATATTGTTCTATTAATTTAGTGAATTTATATATATATGCGAGTATGTAAAATATACGAAAATTGTAATTATTACTTTACGTATGTGTGATTGAATTTTGAAATATATATATATTATGAATACAAATGACAGTTTAATATGAAAATTAATAAATATGCAATATTTTTAATTAAAAAAAATATACCACTTGATCAAAAAGTAAGGTGAATTAGTTTATAAAATGTAAATTTTTTATTTATTCTTCCAAATCAATTTCATCACAGTAGTATTATAGTATATTTTATGTAAAGAAGTATATTTGGTTTTAAATGTAATATATAGACGATCAATTTTAGGTTCAATATATTTATTATATTTAATAAAAATTAAAGTTACGATACATAGTAATCTTGAAAAACTATATCTATATCTTTGTATAATATTATAACGTCACTGTAATTCCGTGACATTTAAACACATGACAAATCAACACGTGACATTTTGACAATATCGAAACGTTCTATCTGTATATTTATAATATTTTTATTATGCTACCAAATAAATTTCATGTTTTTTTTTTTAATGAAAATCGTTTTAAAATTTAATATTATCAAATTGCAAAACCTTTACAAATAATTTTAGTTATAAATCCGGAAGATTTATATTTCAACTATTTCAAAACTATTCACACAATTCTAAATTTTGCACACACAAACAAGATAAAAGCGATCTTTCATCCCCACTGAAGATAGAAGGGTATTCGTTCGTCTTTGGCTTGCGGAATCGTCACCCCTTAAAGTTCGATCCGTAGAAATTGTACCCTTTGTGCCTGATTTGCATAGCACATGTCAGGAAATGCAGCCCATTGTCGAACCATATATCAAAATATATCGCGGCTCCATTGTCGCGATGGCCTATAAATCCCATTAAATGTATCTTCGGCGTATGTCACAATGAGTGACGCGACAATTGTACACTTTTCACACACGTAATACGAACCGTGCGCTCGTCGTTCTCTATCGACTTAATTGCACTTTTCACAAATCGACAATGCGTCCAAATCATTATTATTTTATATATATATATATATATATATATATATATATATATATATTTTTATTGCCCGTTAACTTTCGTAAATTACGGCCAAATCTTATTATTATTATTAAGTCGAATATTTCACGGTTATAAGTTTTCTTTAATATATCGCAATTCGAGTAAACACACCCTTTGTTCGTTAATTTGTTTTTATAGTTTTTTATATTGGAGTTAATTACGTTGTAAAAACGGATTAAACTTGCCGAAACGATATTAACGAGAATTATTAAATCGGTGAATAATAATAAAAACGTATAATTTTGATATTGAACGTGTTCGTAAACGATTCGTTGAATTTGCTTTGCATTTATATTACAACTAAAGCGAATAAGGAATTATTTCAAAATTCGCACTGTTAATTTGTTCCTCGTTTATGAAATTATGTCGTTTATAATCTACAGTGAATTTTAAAAATTAAATGTAACTTGTGAAAAAAAAAACGATAATAATAAAGACATTTGTCGAAATATGAAATACAGATGATAAACATTAAGTATTCAGGTGATCTAAATTTTGGAAAGTAAAAATTTTATAAAAGAAATTCAAACATTTCAAGCGAAACTCTTAATCGTTATTACACTATAACATGTTAACTTAAAGCACTAAATGTTAATATAATTTTATTAAAACGTTTTCTTTATATAAATTAAATTCAAGAGTATCTTTACTTACAAAATACTCTACAAATATATATATATATATATATATATATATATATATATATATATATATATATATATATATATGAAATCTAAATATATAAACACATTTTCATTATCACTTACAATATGTAAGTAAATCACACAAAAAACGCTTAATAAAATACGAATTTTTATCTTCAATATTTTACCAGATATAATCTTAAAACTGAAATGAATTAATTTCGTAAATTTAAAATATCTTTAAGTTGTTTTCTCTTCACTTCCTATATAATACATTACATAAATTGTGACCAATCAAAATTTTATCCTCATTTATTACAATACGATCGTAATTGCTAGAGAAACTTACATGAGCTTTAATGTAATCACTGTTAATTAAAGATACACGTTATTGTTTCCGATTCTGTTTGACGACGATGCTGTTTTGCATATATAACGGGAAAGCGCAGCGAAACTTACTTCGAAACGCATTCAACATTCACACTTTGAATTTATTTACAGCAAAATAAGTCCATTCATATGGAGTGCATCTGAAAATTTTCGCACGCAATTTTTATTGCCATCAAACGCCCATTCACGGGCGGAAAAAATCAAAACGATACTATCTAGCAAAAGTAATATATATATATATGTATATATATATATATATGTATATATATGTATATATATATATATATATATATATATATATATATATATATATATATATATATATATATTTATACGCGATAAAATGCGAATTTTCGCATGCATAATGAGGCATCTGCCACGCTCCCCAGTCGCTTTTTATTGTGCATATTTATTTTTTTACGATTATCGATAATGTATTCGCACCCTTAAGAGGGTTGTGTTCTTCGATCGAATTCTATGGAAAATATGGTTAATTATGCACGATGAATCGAAATCTTGTATAATAGTTTTTATATATTTTTATTTGATCACTTTTTGTATGAAAATTCATTGAAATAATAATAATAAAATCTTTATATAAGACAGGTTCATGAAAAAAATCGTGTAAAACGAAATAAACTCCCAATATGTACTCTATTTATTCGCTTTTTCTGTCTTAAATATCTTCAAAAAAAATCAATCTATTGGATTAATTATAGATTAAGAACAGAATTAAAACAAATAAATATTTAATAAAGTTATTCTTTTAAGTTAAACTGTCAGTCTTTTTTTCCAAAAGAAAAAAAAAATTTAACGATATATATATGCGAATATTCAACCGTATATATTGTACATTTCTATATGTTTTTCAAAATTTGAAATTAAAACATGTACCGTGTAATTAGAGTGATAGGTGTATATTTACTTTTTTACAATATAATCAATTTTAATTCATAATATTAAATATATTATAGTATTTCTATATTTTGTTTGTATTAAATGTTGAAAAAATATTTTTATAATTTATGTAATGGTTTATATGCTAGACATTAGACATGTATTCGATAGAAAAAAATAAAAAAAATATATGCAATTTATCGACACCGCCGATCGAAACATAATACCCTACGAAACTATATATTGTATTATTGCGCGCGCATAATAATGAATGCGCTTTACTTCCCTTGAAATGATTAGCATGAGATTTCGCCGGTCTCGGTCTCCTAATCTGGCCACGGTTTGTGAATCAAATGTGAATCAGATCCGGTTTGACGGAGACGAAGACGAGTCGCATATTGATTCGCGCGAATCCGTGGGAAATGCACCGGGGTCACATTTGCATCCTTCTGTTGCGAATTTCCAATATGCAAATGTGTCACTTTATTCGGCAAGGTGTTCTGAATGTCTACACACTATACTCTGTACACTACTTGCCTGTAGTTATATATGTAAATATATATATACGTGTACGTGTATGTTTGGATATACTTGGACGTGTGCAAATTCACTTTAATGTCATTTCAACCCTAAAGATTGTCGTTTATTATTCATACTACTATATATATATATATATTGGTGATGTATTGATAAAATTTCATATGAGTATTTAACCGGTTTTTTATGAATAATGTTTTATTAGATTATACTAATTTTTAATTTGTTGTGATTGATTATATTATATATAGTTATATATTTATGTACAAATCTTAATTTCAAATGATACGTATATAAAATGAGAATATTTATTATTAATTATGTATTAAATTAACTATTTATCAAATGGCAAAATTTCAAATTGTATATTTTAAATTTTTTTTTTAAATAAAATTTCTCCATATATTTTAAAATAAATATTTATTTCAATATTAATATGTATAAACACGAATAAATTAATTATTAATCATTGTATAATTTTCATTAATATTAATTTATAAAAATAAACTATATTAGCTCAGAGATCAACGTTTAATATACTTTTATTAATTTAAATAATATATATATATATATATATATATATATATATATATATATATATATTAACTTTTAATTTTCAAATAATAATAATAATAAGTTATAAAAATAAATATAAAAAATAATCATTAAAATATAATAATTGAAAATATAATTTTATGTTAAAAAAATAAATCAACAGAAGACACAATTATGTGGATATTAAATAATAAAAATATAAATTTAATGTATATAAATTTGTTATTTTTATAATGATAATTTTAGTAAAAATATTTTTAATTAAAAGTTTTTTTAAGTTCAATAAAATATTGCAAGAAACAAAATTTATTATTGAAATTTTTAATAAATCAATTTCATACTAGAATTCGAATTTAAAATTTAAAAATGTATATTTTATGTAAAATTTACTATAAGAAGACAATAGAGAATGTTGAAGAAAAAAAAATGCAATAAAATATTTTTACAATCGAAAAATAAATCTATAATTCGGTTAAAATATATAGAATTAAAATTATTTTATTTAATATTTAATTTTAAAAACAAACAATTCGAAGTATTTATGAGGAAAACGCAATTTTCACCTTCTGAAAACTCCCTTTAGATACAGCTAACGCCATCCGGTGGAGGGAAAACTCAGCAATTCGCTTTCGCTACGAAGGGGAAAAACTCGTATTCTAAAGTGCGCTTTTCGAAGTTCAGCACTAACACTAATATTTACCCCGTCAACATTATTATTATCATCATAATCGCAAATGAGACAGTTTTAATATTAAAATATGCCAATTATATTTAAAAATAATATAAAGCGTGATTATATTAAATGATTTTTTTTTTTGATAATAAATTATTTTGAAATAATACAATCGAATGACTTTCGAGTCAAATCAAGAATTTTTTTCATCCGATAAAAAAAAGTGAAATCAACTCGAGAAACAAGAATGTGTATGTTGCGAAAATCGTTTGCAAAATTATATATAATTGTTAAAAAATTATCAGATTTATTTAGAATTTTTTTTTGTACATATTTCTTTTGTGAATCGTAAATAATTTACATAGTATTTATATAATTTTTCGAAAATGTCCGATTTACATATTAATCATGCTAATTTGTTTGCATCTATACGATAGTGTCTGCGGAAATGCATCAGAATAATTTGTACGCGTATATATAATATAATATTTACCATATTTTGATAAAGCAAGCGTAAATAACAATTGAACGTACTTATTTTATTATTATTTTTAATTAGTAATTGTTTTTGTTTTATATAATATTTCTTATATATATATATATATATATATATATGTGTGTGTGTGTGTGTGTGTGTGTGTGTGTGTGTGTGTGTATTGATTTTTTTTTACAAAAATTATATAATATATATAGTAATATTAATACTATTTAATGATTACATATTTTAAACGATGTATTATTTGGACGTCTTAGAATCATATACACTTTATCGGCGATACGTTACGACTTTTTAATAAAATATAAAAATAATGTAAAATCTATAAATATCGGTTAAACAAAATGCTTTATCAAAATATATATATATATATATATATATATATATATATATATATATATATATATTGCTTGTCACTAACAAATAAATCATAATTTTTATAATTTTATCATACAGTATAATGTTGATCTTAGATCTGATAAGAACTTTTAACTCATTAAAAAATTGTTTGAAAATTATTATATACGTTTTTTTTCATATTTTTTAGATTATTTTATCAGTATATATATATATATATATATATATATATATATATATATATATATATACTGATAATGTAAAATTACAATGTTATCTGTGATCGATGTTTAGTTTTCTAGAGCTGCCTATACGTGAACGTGAACGTGAGTGCGTAAAAGAAATCACATCGGTATGTTCATCCCGTAAATATGTTTATATATTTTTGTATATACCATATATATATATATATATATATATATATATATGTATATATAAGAACGTAAACGTAAATGATAGTCGCGCGTTTGTGCGCGCGTATATAAATAGGTATAGGTATTGGACGTGTGTCGATACCGGTCCGATATCGGGAAGCTGCAAGCGGGCTGCGATTGGCTGCCCCGCCCCCCCACCCTCCGCCGGCGGACGCGCAAAAGTGACGAAAAAACGCTGCCGGCCGCGGGGGAGGGGGAGGGGCGGGGCGTGGGCGGGGCCGACGCAGGGGGAGGGGGCGGGGCGACACATTCGCGGCGCCAACACACTCGCGACGCGGACGCTCGACCGTGCGCCAGTGCCGCGACGTTTGCTGCGCGACCAGCACGACGCTGCGTTACCACTCTCGCGCGCGCACACACACACACACACACACACGCGCGCACGCACACGCACAAACACACACGGACCGTTTAATATAATAATATATATATACATACACAAATATATATAAATATATATATATTTATATATATATATATATCAACGAAAAAAAAATCAGTGTTTTTTTTAAATCTATTGAAACGACAAAAAATATATTATAAATCAAGAACGAAAAAGAAAAATAAAAACTCTTATAAAGTGTAAAATTTTTTCGTTGTTTTTTTTTTGGTTGTTGTTGCTGTTTTGTTTTTCTATTAATTCGGCAAAGATGCGACGTTACGGAAATCGATACACGAATACGAAATTGTAATAATACGATTTTTGAAAAACAAAAATTTCGAACTTCAATCGATATCAGTGTGTTGTTTTATTATTATTATTATTTTGTTTTTGTTTTGTTTACGCCAATAAAAATATATACATCCGATTATTTTAAGTTCAGTTTAACGATTTTCATTTGCGACAAGTGACAGTGTTGTTTTTTTTTATATATCCAAGTGATCGACTGCAACGACTCGATTTATATTTGTTTGTTTTTGGTTTATTGTTTTTTTTTCAATTCAATTTTACTGACGAAACACGTCGTGTACTTTGTTATTTTTTTAACTGTATACCGTATATATATATATATTTATATATATATATATATATATACATAAAGAAGAGGATTTAAACGTGTGCAGGTTAGTGAATCTTATAATAAGATATTATTTTTAATTCGATCGTGTTGTGTAGGCCATCGTTTTAAAATTTATCTCAAAATTTTACGTTTCATAAATAAACAGTTCTAAAATTTCGTCCTTATATATCTTATATATATATCTTATATATATATATATATATATATATATATATATATATATATATATATATATATATATATATATATATATATATATATATAGTTTTTATTCTAATTTAAATAAATTAAAAACATTTAATTTATCATCGTCGATGAAAAAGACAACATTTTTGTTATCGATTGACATAATTTTTAAATTCAAAACTTCTTATGATAAATAATTTAACTTTGCTTAACTTCATTATTTACATAATATGTTTTTTTTCATTAATTATTGTAAAATAAAATTATTATTCAAATTAAATTTGAAAATATTAACGTTATAAGACTTCATTTAAAAATTGTCATATCATCATATTAAAACTCGATTTATGCAACTTTTTTAAATAAATAATTTTATTTTTATTAATTTGACTTCGAGTAAAAATATTGCAAGGTTTATCCATTGATTTTATGAACAAAATTGCTCAATCTAAGATCAATATAAATATATACATATATCGTCATCGGCATACTTCGCCGAAATGTACAAATAGTTCAAACGCATATTAAACATATAAAAAACGTGTTGCAAAACGTTTAAAAACGAAATTGTCGTTTAATATCAAAAAAAAAAAAAATATCTACAATAATTCTTGCCAAATCTTACGTCACGCGCAAGAAAATTTGATTAATTTTATTTACTTTTTACGCGTAAAAAAAAGTGCTACAACTTAAAAGTTTTCTTCGATTCAAAATGATTTTTCATTGTCGTTCCAACGTTAATGACTCGTGTGTGTTAACAACAACTTAACGTTTGGTTTTTTTTCTGAAAATAACGCTTCAGATATACGCTGAAACCGAGGATTGACATACGGTCTATTTTAAATGTCGTAAATTATATTATTATAAAATATATTCGACTCGAAAATGAACGATTTTATTTATGTATATATTTTTTTCAGTTGCAAGACAGTTGAAAAATATCAATATTCATCGGTTTTATATAATTAGAATATTGATAATGATTATAAAAATAATTTAAAAAATATTTATTATTCAATAAGAAGTTATTCTTGATTAATAATTGATAATATAACTATTGATAATTTCACAGGTAGAACAAATTTCAAATACAAATCATCGGAATATTATTATGTCAAAGTTGCGAATATAATTATAATATTTTAAATCGAATAGAAATATTAAATAATTGCATATAAATAATAAAAAATATACATATTATATTTACTACCAAAATAAATAATTTAAATATATTACAATCAATAACAATAATAATCGATAAATAATTAGAACGATTTCGTTATTTGTTATTATCGTTATTTAAAATCGAATTTTTTCTTCGTTGATATTGATAGTACGACTGATGACAAATTCATAAAATATTTTCGATATCATATCCAAAACGATTCCTATATGAAAATATGTCGCTTATTAGAATCTATGAATTACGTTTTTGCACTACAATTTCGTAATTGCAATTGCAAATATGTTGCAAAACGGCTAAATAGATTTCCGCTCGGAAAATAATTAATACACAAACTGGACGAACAAAACGTTTAAAAATATTATATATATATATATATATATATATATATATATATATATATATATATGTATATGTACAGCCGTAACAAAATGCATATTCGTGCAAAAAACAAATAAATAAACAATAAACACCGGGTTAACAATAATAATAATAATAACAATTAAACGATCGATTCGTGTTCTGCGCTCGTATATACTCAGTATATAATTAGAATAATCAATTATTTCAATACAATATGCACACTAGACCTTCGAATGTAAATCAGGATTCGAACCCGAGGAGTCATCGTTTAATATCAAAATTGAATTTTTCGTTTTTTCTCGCAGCGTAATTATAAACATTAAACGATGATTATGTTTGTAAATAATTCGAACAAATCGATTCCGGATCAATTAAACGTCGACGACACGAACCACTCTTACTTTTCAATATATCGCTTTTAATTATAAATTCATATTAAAATAAAAAAAAACACGCACTCTCGATGTGTGTGTGTATGTGTGTGTGTGTGTACGTAACGATGCAATTATGTTTTATAATTGTAACATAGTAATCGTCGTTGTAACTATACGTAACCGCATATGCAAAACTGACACGCCAAGTGTTTAACTGCGAGTTAAACGGTCAGTTTACTTCTACGGTTAACTATATTATTATTATTATTTGTGTAAAATTTCAAAAAAAAATAATTTTATTTATATTCGAAATTAATAGAACTGTAAAAAATATTCGACTAATAAACTTTTATGCGTTTATTATTCGCTAAACCGTTCGATCGACTCGTCGTAATCTATTAGTCGGTCGAATTTTACGGTTTACGTCGCTCTCAGGATGTGGTTTTTTTCATGTTTATATTTATATTTCTATATATATATATATATATATATATATATATATATATATATATATATATATATATATATATATATATATATATATATTTGTTCTGATAACCTTGGATTTTAACTCGTTTTTGAGAACCAATCGACGACGATACGATATCGAATATTTAAAATATGCTAATATTACATATATAAAAATGTGGACATATTTATATAATATTCACACTAAATTATTTCTAAAAAAAATCGATCCAAACACACATACACACCGTTAATTATTATTATTTTTTAAATATTATATTCTTATACGTTGCATGAAGAGATCAGCAATTTATTGAAGATAAGAAATATTCGTTTTACAATTCTCGGAATCGGTAATGTGAAACTAGTTTTAACTATTGCATAGATGAATATATAATTCGATAATATTTTTGCTGTTTGATCGAAGTGTTTGATGACAATATATATATATTATATTATATATTTATAAATGTGTAAATATTACGTATCGTTCAATAGATTTTTACTGACTTGACGAATTGTAATACTTTTTCATTCTGATAATCCAATATCGCGCATTTCGTATTGAATTACCATTATATTTATCACAAAATTTATGTATATTAATAACGGTGCAAATATTTCAATATAATTATATTATATCAAACTATGTATTAAAATATATATATTATAAAAATTAGATTTATTTATTTTTTCTTACGATGTTTCAAAATTTATAAAGTTATTCTCGGACCACACTTTAAGAGTCGCTGTCATTCAATATCATAACGTTTCACGGTGCGGACGCGGTGTGCAGATTAAAAGAATTTTGAGACGAGTAAGTGCGTTTACTTTATATAAATATATATAAATATATATATATATATATATATATATATATATATATATATATATATATATATATATATATATATATATATATATATATATACTCTTTAAAGTCGTTAACCGCTAGATTGGGACTGACCTTAACACCCTCGCGAACCCTCGAAGGGTTGTTGCTCTAATTATCGCGAAATTAATAACGCGCGCCAAACGCTCAAAACTCAAAACTCGTTAAACGGTTAAATAATTATTTAATTTTTAACCATTTTTTTATATATAGTTTATTATTATTATTTAACTTCGATACGCGGATGACGAATAAATATATGTCGTGTCGTCAATTGAGGAAATGCGAGTTTGTCATTGTTTTCGAATCGTTTCGTACAATAAACTGGTTACGTTGTATATATATATATATATATATATATATATATATATATATATATATATATATATATATATATATATATATATATATATATATATATATTCGGCATGAGCCGTACACTTGCGCAAACTAGGAACCGATGGAATAAAGTGAAAAAAAACACACAATAATAATAATCATCATCAACAACAATAATAATAATTATTATGGAAAAGCTTGTCATTGTTTTACAGTGAAATATTTTAATTGTTTATTTTTTGTGCAACAGCCTGTATAACAATTACTGTTACGTACGCTCATAACGCACACACACATTAAAAATCGATTTATTATTATAATATATATTTATTATATAAATAGTTTAGTTCAATGAAAAAAATATAATAAAAATGTTTCAATCATTTTAAAATTGATATTCGTATTGCAGATTTTTTATTCAAATATTATTTTTTTTTAAATAAATTTGTATAAGTTTTATTTTAATATCAGTTTATTCGAATTGATTTTAATTTATAAATAATTAAATAATATTTAAAAAATTCTATATGATCGATATATTTTATATTTTGTAAGAAATCGATAGATTATATAAAAAAAAAACCAAAACAATATTCCGGTCCATACAGATGGTGGCGCTTGCATATAACAAATATATAAAATTCTATATGATGCATATATAATGGTATATATAAAACGAGATCTACACAGAATAAACTTTTTAAATACCATATAACTCGCTTTAACTATGAATACTTAATGAAACTGTTATAATTAAATTTATATTCTCGCTTAATTCAAATTTAACTTGGAATATTGTATATTCCAATTAATAAATTCGAAGTTTCTTAACAGTTTTGTAATTTAATCTGCGTGCGGTGAAGTCTCAAATAACGATTCGATCATTTGCGTTATTACAATTATTTTTAATAATAATAAATATGTGATTATTTACTATTTAATTCGTTTAAATATGATGTTATGATGTAATTAACGGTGAATAATTGTTAAAAATTCACATTAAGCGGTCGGATAATGTGTGCGGTTTTGATTATGTATTATTTAATTTATATTATATTATTACGATTTTTTATGTTTTTTTTAGTAGTGACACTTTTACTTTAAAACTGATAACAATATAATTTTAGATACATTGTAAAAAAATATTTTATTATTATATAGATATTATAATCAATTTTAATTTCTTTTATTTTTGTAAGTTTTTTAATATTTTTATTTTGTTGTATATCAGATTTTCAGTTGAATCTTAATTTAATACTTTTAAAATTAAAATGTTTAAAATATGCAAGAATATAATAAAATTTATCTATATATTTAAAACTTATATATTATTGTATATAAAAATATATGTTTTACTAGAACTGATATGTTACTATTTTTAATACTTGGACAATTATTTTTCAGTCGAGATTATCTAAAATCAGAGATAGTCAAACTTATTTTTCCTTAATCATCTATTTTATTTATTTTTTTGTTTATAATATCGTTAAATTTATTTATATATGTAAAATATTGAATATTTGTAATAATATACAAAGATGTATGAATCGTGCTCAAATTCTTGTTAGTGTCTATAAATTGGTATAATACTCGTGTGTCTTTGATTCGAACATAAAGAAAAGAGGCCTCTAATGGAACTCGCAATGTCTATTAATAAAAATAAAAAAAAATAAAATAAAATAAATAGCCGAGAGAAAAAAAAGACAAAAAAGGCGGGCTTTGGCGAAACACATTGAAACGTCTTTTTTGAATATGATGAAGAGAAAAAAAAAGCGGGCGTTAAGCCATCCGTGGGAGTCCGTATTGGATCGTTCTCTCATATATCTCGATATCGCACTTTTGAAAAATGATCCTAAACATTGCACACGAATTCGATTGTGCGATTGCGAGATGACAAATTGATTTCGAAGACATGACACGGCTGTCATCGCGACTCCGCTGACACCTGACGGCGAGGAGAAAAATTAATTTCAAAAATAAAAAACTCGCAGCGCCACAGTTTGACAATCGGCGAAAACGGAGGACAACTGCGAACGGATTGAGCGGGCAATCGTATATACTTTTGCGAGTGCGTACTCCATATATACAAGAGTAATTATTATTCTTTTTATATTTTTTATGTGTTTGCATATTTTTTTAATTTACTCTGAGGATTTATCATTACATCAAATTACATCATTTTTACATCAAATTTGATACGTAAAAATTTATATAAAAATAATCTATAAATTAGATCGATAAAATGTTTTAATATTGAAAATGTACAATCAATACATATTTAAAATTGAATATTTATTAAATTCATGCGACAAACTATTATTCGATTTCAACTTTAGAACAATCGAACGATAGTCTTGAGAATACACACACGGGGCGCAGTTTAATTTTGGATAAAATAAAATTCGAAAAATAAAAATAAAAAAAAAACGGGGAAAAAAAGTGAAATAAAATGGCGACAGTTTCCTGTTTTTCTCTCGAAGGGGAAAGAAACGATCCGAGATGCCGATATACAAATACAACGAACCGTTTTACGGTGGTTTTTTTCTTCTTCTTCTTTTTCAACGTTTATTTCTTATTTCGTTCTGAGTGAAATCGCTGAAGATGAGCTCTTGGACGCACTGAAATGACTGATGATGCTGTAAATGTCCTGAAGTCTGGACTAATTCAAAAACGTACACCGCATTCATTATACGTACACGATCGTCATTTTGTTTTTGGTTCATTCTGTAATGTTTGCTACTGTAATTATTTTACTGTCAATGTTAATATGCATTATATAAATTTCTAAAGACAATGGACAAGATATAAATAAAATAAATAATCAATACTATTAATATATAAAAGCCATATAATTCTAATAAATGACTTTCATAACATAAATTATATAAATAGTGTTTATTCAATTATTAATTAAAATTTTATTTAAGTAATATTTTGAATAAAAAATAATAATTTTGACTTTTATATATAATAATATTTATAAAGTATTCTTACTTTTGTAAAAAAAAATACAACGCATACAAAATACTTTTATAATAATAAATCACGATTCATAATATTAATAAATATTTTATTGATATAAAATTGTTTTATTATATTAAAAATTGTTCTCATGCAATTAGCAATTGTTCATTATTTCACTCAACTATCGAATGAATATTGTAATAATTCTTGATAATTAATAAATCGTTTGTAATTTTTTTAGAAATTTCTGTCAAATTTATGACAGATTATAATATTCCGTGTCATTTTTAATTACTTATTGAAATCAATTTTCACTGTACGATGACTTTAAAAAATGTGTTCATTTAAAATTGTATCGTTTGATTCATATTGATTGAAATTATTTAGAAATCTATATTTTTTATTATTATTAAATATTTTAGTACATTTATTGTTTGGACGATCATTTGTATCGTTCGAATTCTATAGTCCAGAATATACCAGAATGTATTTCCAATAAGACCAAGCGCTCTCACGTATCAGAATCGTATTTGACATGTGTTTAGAGACATTTCAAAACCATACACGTCCATTTACACATGTTCGAAATTGAAACAAAAAGAACGGCGGCAATCAATTATAAACCATCTTCCCGCATATGGCGATAGATTATAATTACACCGAGCGTTAGTTATGTCCTTTGTTTTTGCCTCCGGGGTCCGTCTTTTTTTTCTTTCTTCTTCCTCCAGTCCATTCACGACAAAAGGCAGTCTACTCCGGGGAAATAGACGAAATATTTATCTTGTCATCGCGATCGGGAAAGGCGAAGAAGTTTATATGTTTTTTACGAGTTTAAACGTTGCATCGAATGACGAACGGCCACGGAAGAGTTTAATGAACCTCCCGGTGAACGCAGACAACTGTGAAGAAACACACAGTGAAACGCCTTCAGAAGTCGAAAAAAAAAATCAGTCGTTTCTTTTTTTTTCAATTTTATTTTGTCTCATTTCGACATTTTCGATTTCGACATACGTCCGAGAGTGAGACGGGAAAAACCCTCGGCGAGGGTTGAAAACGAGACGAAATCGAATAATACGAGAGTAAAAAAGTGACGGCTAGCCCTCGAAAATAAGGAGCCGTTTTGTTGTAACCGAAAACACATGTGCCACCGTGTTGTATCCGAAACGGCGAATAGACAGTGGGAGATACATCGGGACGAATAATGATTTGTGTGATACAGTCGTCCGGAGACATATTCTAAGTGAAATAAAGTGCAGCTGCGGCGGTTTCAGGATATATATATTAAAAAAAAACACTTAAAAAAGTTAAAAAACGGGGGAGAAATTAACTCGGAAAACCGCACGCTTGCCACTAATTGGATTCGTGTCGACTGTGATCGGCATCTTGCATTCAAATTCGTCATACGCGCGTTTTAAAATCTTAATCGACAGATAGAGCAGAGCTTTCACTGAAAACGATCGGTTCCGTTGAATGAAGAAGATTTATCGTTTCCGCGCAATACTAAAAGAACGAATTCGAGTGCATTCTTTATGATATAATCTTACTTTTGAATTAATTATGACAATATATGAATGTAATTCAGATGATTGCGATGAATTTGAGTACGAATACGATTTACGATTTTACGCGAATTCAATTGTGTAAATGCGACACTCAAAGTCACCATTTGCATTTAAAGGGATTCATATTGGAAATTTATACACGTAAAATCGTTTAATCGACGCCGTGTACTTACAGCCACAATCTATTATTACATTATATAAAGAATAATAAATAAATTACCAGTTTAATTTTCCGTAAATAAATCCTTTGCTTATCCGATTAGATGCAAATTAATATGTATTTACAACACGCACGAGCTTTACGCAAAGAATACCAATCGAAAGACAACGATTTTGTATAATCTATAAATATATCTATATGAATGACATAAGAAAACATAGAACATAAGTAAATAATATCATATTAGATAAATCAGAATTTTTATAGTCTTGGGTTTGTTTTTTTTTAATTTAACTAAACGATTAAATTTTTAATTATACGTCCAATTTATGCATATTGTTTTTAGAAAAATGTTAATCCAAAATGATTTGAACCCACGACCTGTTACCTATTTATAACAAAAAAAAAGTATTTCACAGTAATTTAAATTTTGTTGTAAGAAAGATATTGTTTTACAATAATGATACGAATTATATTTTTAAAATTTCAAATTTTACAAATGGCGATTTCGAGACTTTGAGATAAAAATGATGGTTTTTTAAAAACTTAAAAGAGATCGTTATCGATAAGAAATTTAAATGATATTTTGAAATATCATTAGAATTTCAATTTCTTCCTTATATGTATACATTTGTTTCCTTTGGTATCTAATCGCTTCATAAGCGTTTGATTTATGTATTTTAAACATCGTTTTTTTTTCTAATACTTTATACAGCTTCTTACTCACTTAAGGTTAACCGCAAGTCGTTTTTAATAGTCAAATCTGAGCTCAAATGACGTCGTAAAATCACGTTTGTCCCGCACGCACTAATTCCAGGATTTCACCGGCTCAAAACGGACATATTCCCGTAAAAATTTATAATAGTCCCGATGAATACACGCGAGAAAATATACTAGCGGTCGTATAATGCGAGACCTCTCTTCTAAAAAAAAAGGGCTTATTCATAATAATGCGGCTACCGGGCAACGATTCCATTCAATAACTCGTTTCAAAAAAAAAAAAAAAAAATCAAACGGGTTTATTAAAAAATATATATCGTAAATATATGATAATAATATTAATGGCGATGTTAAAAATAATTTCAATTAATTTCTTCGAGCGTAACGACGGTTATTTTTTCGACGTACAAATAGCAGTTTTTTTTAAAGTAAAACGCTGCTACGTATACTACATGTAAATTTTGTTTCGACGAATTTCCGAATGGGTCTAATGAACGTAAATAAACAGCGTTATGGCGGTCGCCGGTGTAAAAAAAAATTGTTCTCGTCTAAAGGGACCGCCATACTTCATTACTGGCATTATTTGTAATGAGCGTCTAGCATTCATTAATTACGGACGTCTTACAGTAGCAAAATGTAATAATAATTAAATACTATACTTGTGGACATTGTATATTCTCTTATTGACATGTGTATATTAATTTTTCATTATTACATTATGAAAACAAATAATCGACAAATAAAATACATTTATCGACGATTCGGCGATAAACACTCAATTTCTACCCCCCGCCATAATGACAAGATAATTATTTTCTTATTTACAATTCGTAAGCTCGATTTCGAATAGCGACATTACCAAAACAAAGGGTGAACTCGATAGCGGCGAAGGGTAAGATTAAGCGACATTTTGTTTTTTTTTTTGATTCATCTATAATTTTCGTCGTTCCTTCATCACGCTCGCCTCTATATTTTATACGCATAAACGAGTCTAAAAAAAAAATAAAAAATCTAGAGCCGAAAAACGCGGGGGTGGCTAGTTTTTTTTTGACGTAAAATCAAAATTAATGCCACAGAACCGCTTTTCTAAAAAACTTACGAGTTTGCGCGACGTGCGCCGATATATTGTTCGTGCACGAGCACGTTTTTATTTTTATTAAATTGTCGATAAATTATTACGATTTTTTTTCGTTTTTTTTTTGACAGCGAAGATGGTCGTTTTTATTACGTTTTATTCATTTGAACACAAAAAAAACGTTTTTTCTTCCATTTTTTTTGATACACGTGACTTTTAGTCTAAAATATAATAGTAATACGTTCGCTAAAATAAATCGCGATTGTAATCGATTTTTTATATCATAATTTTACGTCTAATTTTGCACAAGCATCGAACTAAAAATACGTATGCTTAGATGTTACTTTTTTCACGTTCTTCTATATGGTGCTGAATTGTGGACATTAGATTCTAGAACCTATAAAGATCTGAAAGCCTTTGAGGTGTGAAGAACGCTAAGAATATCACTCTTTAATTAAAATAATATAAAGTTATATACTATAAATAAAAATTAAACCATAAATTAAATCAAATATCACTAAAGTTAAACAGACTATAAGATATCGTTTACATCATAAACCGTTTGATTTACCGAATTTACCGAAAAAAAACTGAATTTGTCCCCCAAAATTATGGTTAAAATAAAATATTCACAGGTGCATAATCGATAATTTACTCGTTTTCGAAGCTATCAATTTGGCTCGGTTTCTAATGTCATTATTACTATCGGACCAGGGATGACTTCTTTACGACCGACCGTTTGACGCATAGCACGGTTAAAATTAACCGATCGTCACATGCAACCGACCGATCAGCGCACCAACCCTTCGAAACCACCCTCGAAGTCTCCCCCCGAATATTCAGAACATAACTCAGCGGGGGGGAGAGAGGGGTGTATATGGGAGTAATAAATTACCGAACATATATTTTATATTGTCTGCTGTAACCTAACGAAATCGTATCTTCGATTGAAATCACGATATCGGAGTCTCGAGTGGCGAACGGGGTATCTTTAACCCCAACCCCATATCGAGCATTACAGGGCTGCGTTATTAAATACTAACTAATTTTACAAAATTATTTTATTTTTCGTATTAATTCCATGAATTTTTAATTTATTTCATATTAATTCCATACAATTTTATTTTATATATAATAATATATTGAATCTCAAATAAATTCAATTTAATTCTTTAAAATGCTATCGATTGATTTAAATAAATGAAAATTATAAACTAAATGTACTTTTTTTTGTCTATAAATTTAATAATGAATATAGAAAATAAAATTCGCATTGATAGTCCAGATTTAAGACAGTTCAAAATAGAATAAAAGTTCAACTCTAACCCTTATTCACCCCCCGAACAAAACTAAACCATCTCTAGAATTTGAATAATCGCTGGAAAAACGAACGGTATACGAATATATATATATATATATATATATATATATATATATATATATATATATATATATATATATATATAATAAAATGAACGACAAATGTATATAAAGAAATAAGGGGGGTGGTGATTTTCTTTTTTCTTCTCTTTTTGATATCGGCAATCACGTCAAAGTCGAACAAAAAAAAAAGAAAAATAAGAAAACTTCCAATAAAATTGTACAACACGATATTTTATAATAAATGTCTCGATGGAAGTGGAAGCCGATTTTTTACGGTTTTTTTTTTACTTTTCACGGATCACTTAGGGGGGGAGCAGCACGATCTCTTGGAAAGGGGCGGCGATGGGGTACGGCGTTGCCTTGGACACGTGCCCCAATAAAACTTATAACTTCTTTTACCGCTTACTAATACTGTAAAAAGATATTCGATCACGAAAAAATACACAGTATATACATTATTATGCATCTATTTTTTTTTTCACTTTTTTTTTGGTACATACTGTAGCATGCAAAATGCACTTATTAAGCCAAGTCGATGAAATGGATTCGCGTGATTTTAGAGGGTTGAATATTTTTTTATATATTACAAAAAAAAATTGACAAATTAATACTAGTTATACGCGATACCTGCAATAGTTCAGTTGATAGCATAATTTATTCATATACAACAAATTTTAACAATATAAAATATAAATCTATATACTTTTTATTAATTATTTGAGACATTAAAAGCTGACAATTTAACCGTGAATATAAATAAATTATCGTTTAGAACGCCAAATGAGAGTAACGTCGCCGATTTTTTTTTTTTTGCATAATTTAATATTACTATTGTACTGTTAGTATTTTCTTTGGATTTCACCGAAAATTGAATTAAGATAAGATAACGCTGGTAATGTAAAAAATATATATAACGATATTTTAATCTGTACACGAATCTAATTAAAAATTTATATCTAGGAAATTATCTCGACGTATTTACGGTCGTTCATCAAGCGCTAATTTACTTACGAGTTTTTTTAATATATATATTATATTTTATTACTTCTTTTTATTTAATTATATCTTTTAGTATTTTTGCAATATTTATATTTATATAATTTATATTCGTGTATCAATCTTGTAAAACTGAATCAGCACGAATCGATAATAGACGTTTATTTGTTTATATCGAAATGACACTTGTATATAATATTTGCTGTGATGTCGTTTTTTTTTCA
Source organism: Leptonema lineaticorne (assembly GCA_024500535.1). NCBI lineage: Eukaryota > Metazoa > Arthropoda > Insecta > Trichoptera > Hydropsychidae > Leptonema > Leptonema lineaticorne. The sequence continues at coordinate 425,432 of JANIJI010000017.1, read as the reverse complement.
TCTAAAATAAATATAAATTTAATTATTGGCATAGTAAAAATTAATCTTAATTGTTCTATAAATCTGTAGGTGTTTTTTTATATTGAAATTAAAAAAAATATATATGTAAATTATGTTTTTTATATATTAGATTACCGGTCCGAGAATTTTCAGTGAAATTATGCTGATTTTACGTTGAATTTTTATATATTTTTAACATTTAACACCTGCGATAGTTTAGTTGATAATAAACTCGTTCGATATGCGGTGGGTCTTCAGTTCTAATCCTAACGATGTTAATTGCATATTTTCATGTTCCATTCATAATTATGATAATATTTCACTTCACAATTTTTTAACACAAAATGTCTGTTTTACACGCTTTATAAAATATCAAATTTTGAAAAACTTGTAGAAATGTGTTATATGTTTTATATTTGTTCCTAATCTATAATTAATATAATAGATTGTTTTTTTAATGTTTTATATAAATAAGTGAATAAATAGAGCACGTGTCGGGAGTTTATATCATTTTACACGATTTTGTCGCGCGAATCTGTATCTGTGATAGGCGTACATAAATCTACATTTAAAATATAAATTTATACTCTTAAATATATTATAACATTATTGATTTTATATTTATTAAATATTAAAATATTTCTTTACCATTTATAGAAATAATTTATATACTATATAATAGAATGACTAATCAGCTTAACTACTTTAATATGAATTAATTAATTTATTATAATATATCTTTAAAAAATAATATATATATATATATATATATATATATATATATATATATAAGAAACGGTCGATTGACTGGCGTCTATCGTATATCGCCTTCGGCGCCTCTGCAGCATTTGTTAAATCGCCTTATCAAAACTCAGTGGCCCCCAAATTGTGGGACGAGGGGTGACCGTTGACAGGCCGACACGCGAACCACCGCATTTTCTCAAACCCTCGGATCCTTTGTTGTAACTATTATTAAAAAAAAGAGAGAAAATAAAAAAAATACAGCGAAATAAGAATGGGGAGAAGGGTGAGTGCGCCCGATCCATCCGACATCGTTTAACCGCGGCAAACTTATCGATTCCCGTCACTATATTTTTACTATTATTTTTATTTTTATTATTATTATTAGTTTTTATTTTCCACGTACTATGTTGTATGTGTGCCGGCGGTGGCTTCGACTTCCTTTTGGTCTTCAAAATGAACACCGAAGTCACGGAAGGGGATTGTGTCAAGAAACGAACTCTACGAAGATCGTTCGAACCGATACAGGCTACTGTAATTTATCGATACACCACCTCTCTCCCCCCTTTAACTATTAAATACTTCAACCCCCCCCCAACCCCATTTTATACGTGGTCAAGCGAATTAATGTAAGGGTGGCGTCGGACTTGGGTGGTTTAAGTATGCGCTCGAATTTGTTCGTTCGATCGGTCCGACAAAAAAAAAGAGTCTGCCCCCCACCATCTAACCGCCCCCCCCCCTTATCGATGTGAATTATAATAAGAGATTTTATCGTCGGCGTGATCGTGCGTTCTTCGATTTATTATTGTTCGTAAAAAAAAGGAAAGAAATAATCGAGGCGACCTCAGCACGATTCAGATTTGTTAACCCCCCCCCCTGATATTTTTTGTGTATTTATAACCAAATCGGATTTTAAGTTATGTTAATAAAATTGGACAGGTGTTTTAATATATTGAAATAAGAACTGCGAGTAATTTTTATATAAAATTTTATATATTAAAAATTAATTTAAGATTTATTTTTTAATATTTTTAATATCTAGATATATTAATAAATTATTTATTTATTTTTTTGTTTTCAAACAGGTGGTGTTCTTATATATAAAAGAAAGGGTGTTTGGGATGATTGTTGTAATTGTCTCGGTATGAGACTGAGATCGAGATGGCGTCCTTAAGGGGCGGCCAGGGGTGTTGAACGAGAGTTTCCCGAGCCTCAACACGGCCTTCGTAGGCAGAGAGGGCGCTGGGGCGCGAATGCAGCCCACGGGGGCCGCGGCCCTGCCGCCAGCCCACGACATTGAACCGCACGCCCTACATTCTATGGACTGGCTCTTCAAAAGGGAGAAGATCTATCTTCTGGCACAGTTTTGGCAACAGGTAAACCATCCAAATCACTAAACTTTTTAATCAATTGACGAAAATATTATTAACCGAATCATTTCGTGTCAAACTGAAACCGAGCAGAATCTTCAAAATTCGATAAAATCTAATGACTTGATTTCTAACTATAATAATTAAAATTTTGCTATAAATTTCATCGTATCAAATAATAATACGTTGAGTCATCATTAAAAAAAAAGATCAGTCAAGGTTCTTTATGAATCACGGAAAAACCGACGTATTTATTATATTTTCAATAATTGAGATATCATTCGGTCGGATAATTCGCGCACATAAATTTTACATAATTTTCACAATTTGAGAATCGGCGATCGTCGATTAATTTATTCAAAAAACGGAAATCCTGCAAGTGCGCCGAACGATTTCGAATGTTTGCGCACATTCATAAACTTGTACAAACACGTCAACGCTATAGCAATAATAGCAAAAAAAATTGCGAAAAATAATATATATATATATATATATATATATATATATATATATATGTATAATTATAACCGGAAAAACCATTTTTCCGATACCTGAGAAAGTATTTATTTAACAGACAACGTTTGACAGGCGTTAAAAATCGTTTAACAAACCGTCGCAAAATGATTGAAAATATATCTCAATAATTCAGGGAATAAAATATTCAATATAATATTTTTTTTCTATAAATTTTTAATGAATTACTTAAAAAAAATCTGCAGTGAATCATAGATATTTACGCTCAATTAACTCCTTGGCATATCAAACATATTTTTGCATTATGACTAATTAATATTTAAATACGGAAGGTTGTATTCGAGTGTACCTCAATTTTTGTTTTTTTTTTTAGATAAATAGTTATTAATTTTTGTAGATTTTTGCGATATATTTTATAATTTTTCTTGTTTATAATATATCGATTTTTTTTCATTTCGCATTCGATGATTTACGAGTTATTTACACTTACATACGATATTCAAAATATTCATCGAATTAATTAACCTTGCATTTATGAAAAAAAAACATGTATTTTAATTACACCGGTAATTATTTTAATATCATTATCTTGCACTTCCGATTTATAAATATAGTGCATATTTTGTATAAATAAAAAAAAATCGGAAAAGTCGAATGAACACACAAATTAATTACGAAATAAAAAACACCAACATATTTTTTTGCGATCAAATTCGTCATGATAATTTCGTAAAAAAATCAATGAACGGAACATATATTTCAACACTGATTAAAATATATAAATTAAGATTATTATATTATATATATATATATATATATATATATATATATATATATTATATATATATATATATATATATATATATATATATATATATTATATATATATATATATATATATATATATATATTATATATATATATATATATATATATATTATATATATATATATATATATATATATATATATATATATATATATAATTTTTGAAAAATATTTTTGATCCAGATTCGTCATTTTATAAATGATAAATATGGTATAAGGTGTTTTTTTTAAAGTACTTTTTTCTGTTTTCAATCAGAAATTTCCAGCTTTCTAATCGTCGGCGTTTATCTGCTGGCAACTTTGCCTATTTCAATTTGATTTTTTTTCCTATTGTCGTAATGGATATCAATGATTTTGTCTAGTCATCATGTCATCGGATGACTCGGTAATCACGCGAACACGAATCGGCAGCTCCGGAGGTCTGACTATTTTTTTTATCTATTTGCTTTTAGAACGAACATAATCGATTTTACGAACCGAAAAGTGTGCTTGTAAAAATTTAAATATAAACAATTTGTCACCCGTTGTCTTTGAAATATGAAAAAAATCAAATATCATATGTAAAAATCTTCGTACTGATTTAGTATAATACCGTGATCAAAAAGTATTAATAATACTAATAGCTGATGTCGCACGGAGCCAAATCGGGCGAATACGGTGGTTGCGCAACGATATGAGTCGAGTTTGCAATATAAAAATGCATTATCCTGATAAAGGAACTTTGAAATAATTAAACCTTTTGACAAACACGTTTAGCAAATTTTATAGACAGTCCTGCCAACCTAGGAAAAAAATACAATTTACCTGCCTTCTTAATTGCCCGGAAGTTTTGAATGTCAATTTCACCTTACTTTTTGATCACAGTTGTATTTTGATTAATAAATTAACATAACGTAATAATTTTTATACGTTTAGCAATCGATATCGATTTACTAACATTGTATGAATCATAAATGCATATTCAACAAAAAATAAAAATAAATAAAACTAGTTCGATACCTATTTAACATTGCGTATTTGATTTGTGTTTGTATAGTATTATATATCGACAAATAACAATATAGCAATGACGCATCAATTTTTTCAATAAAATCTATAAAATATCAGACTATTAATTCAAAATTTCATTCACATTACATATTTATAATCGTTTTTTTTTCACGAGTGCATAATTTAATGAATTTTTATATGTAAATTATTTTCGCTATCGCTTTCTTATCGAATTATATATAAATTAAAATGATTTATTGGACATTTCAATCTACATATATTACACGAATTATGCATTCGCTTAATTAATAACGTCTTTACTTTCTCCCACCTTACAAAAATAAATAAATAAACATCATCACAGCTTTTCATACGTTCAAAATGCAACAATCGTATTTTTTTTATATAATCGTCATAGAAACTCACTTCACACGAAAAATAAAAAAAAAAACAGAAGCATCAAGAATCCTAATTCGATTTGCTCGGTATTAGAATGCAGTATATATTATATATATTTTATATATATTTTTTCATCGTTTCGTCTACGTGTAATTTTCGATAATGTATCTTTATATTGTGAATGATTTGATCGATACGAAAAATCTTTAATGCGATTTTAATACGATAATTGTGGCGGCGATGCTACAAATGCCGATGATTGATAATACGGAATACTTAATGCACAAAAGTACTGGAGATGTGGATAAATGATTATTGCCGTCTACAAAATAATACCTCACAGCGTTCACCAACATTCACTCTACATTATAATTATTTATTTATATTTAAAAAAAAAATATATTTTTATTGCCCGTAACACATATATTCGCTTGTAGATTGTGATTTTTTTTATAAATATTCATATATAAAATTTAATAATAAAAATATAGATTATTGATAAAAAAAAATATATTTATAATTAAAATAGTTTATTTTAATCGTAAATAATTTGTTTAAAATTTTATTAAATAATTAAAATATAAAAAATGCAAAATTAGAATCATTATATAAAACATCATATGCTAGTTATATGAGATTTTTTTATATATGATATATTATATACTAAACAATTTCCTATACATATATATATATATATATATATATATATATATATATATATATATATATATATATATATATATATATATATATATATATATATATTAAATTATTTTATCAAATAGCGTAATAAAACAGAACTATTAAATTAACACGTTTCCGTTAAACAATAGTTATTTTTTTAACCAATTTTAAAATAAAAATCGTTCAATTTATTACGTAAAAATTGCACTGAAAATAAATTAATAACGCGTTCAATTTTATACGAAATTATTTATTTACAATACCGAATTAATTTACATACTAATATCCGCAAAAAAAAATAGATTTTATATTTAAAAATATAAAATAATAATAATATATAATAGATTACGATCAAAAATAGTACTTATACATTTTATACACAATTAAATATATTATATATAAATACATATAGACGTAAAAAGCGAAGGCACTTCATGATCACCCGTTGGCTATCGACCGTCTTCAATAATCATAGCCAATTACTGTGACGCATAAAAAGCGTAGATTGAAGCCAAATCTATATTTAATTATTGCTCTTCTGGCTTATTACTGATTGCCTAGGCGATGCTAGACTATCTGAACTAATAGACGACCGCAAAACATCCGACAGACCACAATGCCTTTTGTTTACGCAATAATCGTTAACATTTTTCCGAAGGTTCGATCGATTCGAACGGTTGAAAAAAATCCCGAAAAAATCCCAACGGAATTCTCATGCGACAGGATGTACACTCATAATAATATATGTATATACTTAAATCATTTAAGATTTCTTCATCGTATTGTATTGTAAATTTTGAAAATACGTAACGCTCGATTGAATCAATCGTACGAATGACCTTCTCCATTATTTATTATAGATTTTTTTTATTTTAAAAAAATATACAATATTGTCGATTTGTTTGCCTATTTATGAGTAACGTTCTCGATGTATTTATTGCATTGTTATAGCTTATGTATTGTTCGCATAATTATCTGATTATCATAAAGCGAATCCGGTTTCGAATTATATATACTATATAATTTTTGTATCACGTAATTCAGAGGCATGTTAAATTCTAAAAGTGGGCGTAGAACTAACGACTCGATCCTCTATTAAATTATAAACCTTAAGATTAAAATTATATTCATATATTATAATAATTATTTTAATTATAAGACAATATTTTTCAAACTTTTTATTAATACATACATCGTTTTGCAGCTCGCGATTTTTCATTAATTTACCCATTGATATTTTGAGAAACTCTGTTATATAATATAAAGCAACACTCGAACGAATTAAGTATACTTAATTTGATATATTCAATCAACATTTTTTTTAGATATGGCAATAATAATCGAAACGACCATTTTAGTTTCGAAACATCCGCGTCGCAATAAATCAACATCACCTTTTATTCGAAGCCGCCCCCCCTTTTTTTAATATTATATATATATATAATTTTTTATTTCGATTCCGTATTAATATAACGTCACAAATCGTAAATGAGCTTCGAAAATATTTTCAAACTGTCTCAGTTTCGACACGTAAAATAAAACTATACTTAGTTAATATTATATATCGAATTTTCAATCGTGAAAGTCGTAAAAGGTCACCGGCGCTTCAAGGGTTAATTCGAGCCGTCGTAAACGTGTTAAATGCGGTAATAAAAGATAATTTCGACGTACGAATATGTAACGTTTATTATTACAATTTTTTTTCCTCACCTCTCCTCAACATACGAAATATTTTCATCTAAATATCTTTGAATCGTACTCTGAAAAAAAAAGAAATTATTCTGACGCCTTGATGGCAATAATATTTTTATTAATTACCTGTAATATTCGTAAATTGTGAAGTGGAAAAAAAAAGATGGCGTCATTCTATCGCGGAAATTGTAATCGTGCTCAATTTTATTGCACTGTGAAAGAGATTTGATTGCTCGGAAAAAATTGTAAGAAGACAAAATATTACCGACTCGATGAAGTTTTTATATTAATGTCGTTACATGTCATAAATGGTCTTCTGTAAGATTCGAGAGAATAATGAAGAAATTGCTCTATGTATTTGTATAGTGGGGTCCCGTTTATGAATCAAATTTTTGAATCTCTTATTTATCTGATAAAATAGCCGTTTTGTCTTAACAGTCACTTTGTCTTAAGATGTAATAATAATTTTGTATACTATAAGATAATTTATTTTTAATATAAAACACTTTTTTTTTTATTTAAAGCGCTTTAAATATAGGATTAGAATGAAGATCTTCAATCTTCAAGAATAGAAGATGAATTATTTATTCTCAAGCGTGGTCTTGCTGTATATATATATATATATATATATATATATATATATATATATATATATATATATATATATATATATATATATATAGTCGCGCATTAAATTACATTTGATATTATGACGACCAATGAAAATTTTTGGTAGTACACATAAATATCCTTTTATACATGGAAACTGATGATGATGATTATGACGACTACGACTAGTATATTTCGTATGGCAGACAGTATTTCTTATATTAAATCGACCCATAAAAGTGACCGGCTCATTAGACCGCAAATCGACATCGGGATTTGGACCCGCTACGGGCCAAGATGAATCAGTGAGGCACCGAAAAATGAGGCAGATGAAAATAAAAAAAGTCGAAAACACGAATTCGTACAAAAAACGCCTCGAATAAATTGCTTTTTGTGCGGCAAACGAGCTGCATAAGGGACATTAATAACAGAAATGAAAATATTCTATAAAATTCTAAATCTTTAAAAAAAAATACCAAGAGCTATGCTCTTGGTATTTTTTGAATATGAAATTATTAAATTGATTCAATATTTGATGTCATGATTTTGTAATAGAGATTGAGTCATGAATCTTTGATCAAAACCCAATCTCTATTACAGAATCACGACGTCGATGGTATTTACCATCAATCGATCTAATTTTTAGATCGATTTTAGTACACTTTAACTTATGAATTTTGGTTCATTCATTATTTTCGTATGTGTATATGTAATATATATAATTAGAAACTGCTTGAACGAACTCGAAACATTATTGAAATGATCGTGTATGTTTCGCGATCACAATAAACGGCGCCGCCTCTAGCCGCGAACTCTTTAATGAATTAAATTTCGTAATGGACGTTAAAAAAAAAACAACAACAAGTATGTATGTATGTAATAATGGGCACGTGTAAATTTATACGGCGGTCGATAGTTAAGTATCGTAATAATAAAGATAAATTTGGTGGGGTCATCTCGCGTCTCGTCCGCCCGAGGGTTAATGACAGATCTTCCTAATAACCGAACCAAATGACGATTGGCGGCCGATGATCTGGGGAAAAATCATTAAAAAATCATCAGCGCTGGCCCACGGGAAAAAAAAGGTGTCCGGACCGCTAAAAAAAAAAACAACGAACACGACCACGGCCTCAGATCGATTAGGCCAAACAATCGATTAGACCCGCTGTAGCCAAACTTTTGCGCGATAAAAATTATCATTTTCATACTATAAATACAAATCTATATCGATAAAACTGAATTATAAAATTATTACATATGTCTAATAGCACAAACAAGCATAGAATTAAAAATACGTATGCTTAGATGTTACGTTTTTCATGTTCTTTTATATGGTGTTAAATTATGGACACTAGATTCTGGAACCTATAAAGATCTGGAAGCCTTTGGAGATGTGAAGAATGCTAAGAATATCTTGGACCGACAAAGTAGCAATAAGGAGGTTTTGGAGAAAATTAGTAAAACTCTAGGTATACTAAAAATAATTAAATTGAGGAAAATGTGATACCTCGGCCACATCTTGAGAAATGATAAATACAAGCTTTTCCAAATAATTTTTGGATGGAAAAATTCAGAGGATAAGATCAATAGGAAGACGTCAAAACTCAAAGCTTAAAGATCTTCATCGTTGATTCATTTGAAAGTTTCATTAGTCGTGTGAAACAACGCGAAGAAGAAAATAAAAAGAATTTTATATTATATTATACAAAGAAATAATATGGTATGATATTTATCTATAAATTTGAATAACTCATAGTGAAACGAGTATTTTGAGAAACACTCGTTTTTCAATTCGATCATTAAGGATACGACATCTGGTGACGAGTGTACGAAATATGACTTTTTTTTATTTTTATTTTATTCATCCCGGTCATTCTTTCTTTGATGTGAGTAATAAAAATTCTCAACACGATCTTACGAACGAAACCTTTACATATTTTTAATTTTCGAAATTGAATCTTTTCGTTTTACCTTATAATATGCACAAAAGCGCAAAGGAAACAAGCGCATCGTATATATATATATATATATATATATATATATATATATATATATATATATATATATATATATATATATATATATATATATATATATAATTTGAGTTCATTTTTTTTTATATTTCATAATATATTCGTATGTGAATAGACGTTTTTATATTGGTCAAAGCGTTCGCGTGAAAAATGAACATTTTTGATATAAAACACAAGAAGAAAAGGAAGTTCGGCAAAATGGCTATCGATTTCTTCGGTGTCAAAGAGATTCCTTGATTCGATTCCCATGGATGTGGCTCATCCGTTCGGGTCTCATGTACGAAATCCGAGTCTGTCCCAGGTATTTTCCCATGCATTCCCGGCGAAGTTTTTCGATTTGAAAGCACCGGGACCCGTGGAACGATAAATAGATTGTCGGCATGCGGAGACACAAATCGTCATTTTAGGCGGCGGTCATATTAAACGCGCTACCGTCTAAAAGACAACCGAAAAAAAAACGTTCGAAGTGACGGATTGAAAATATTGATACAAAAAAAGATTGATACCAAATAATTTTAATATTATCTACAAAATTAATGTACAATATGATATATTTTATATAATTTTTAATATTAGAAAATGTTTCACTTATATACCTCAAACTCTCAATATACAAAGTGTACTTAATATGGAAGACGTTCTACGTAAATTGAATATTTATTCAACTCGTTCGTTGTACGATTTGAATAATCAAATAAGTGCTCAAAATTTTGGACATAAATATTAATAAAGAAAATATTTAAAACATTTATCAATTATTTTGATCCCACGTATATAAATTAAACGATTACGCTTCTAAAACTCGCTATGACATTATCATGTTAATTTCTCAATTAGCATTTTTTTTTGTTTTGATATGGCGACGTCTTGCTCACGAATAAGAGACAGAAAAAACGTAATTATTAATTTTTAACCACGCCTTTATTGCCCAATAAATAATATTAGACGATTACGAGAGAAGAACTCGGAAATAATTTATAGTAAAGTTTGTAGTAATTTATTGGACAAAGCGCGGAATGCGTAATCGAAACCCGCAATGCAACACATGCAAAACGACCTGTCGCCTTGTAAATTAATCTAAAAATAAATAAATCAGAGGCACAACGGTCCTTGTGGACCTAAACCTTATTTATTATTTTTCCAATAATATAAAATTACCGATTTTACGATATTTTTCTAACGATATCATTGGTAATATTGATTTTTGTTAATATAAAAACAAAGTTCTGAAAAATTCGTTCAATATTAAATTATATTAAAATATAAATTTAAATATATTCATATAATATTATATTAAAAAGAAAAGGAAAGATGATAAATTTGCATTTATAGAATAATGTCTTTCGTAAATGAGAAGAGAAAATATGTAAATGAGATTTTAATCAAGGACTTGTTGTACTATGAACAAGTTTGTTACCAACTGTGTTATCGCAATTATGTATAAATTAATTTAATTAATGATCAATTTTTACGATATAAATATATATTTGGTTGTAATTTAAGATAGCATAAGGGATGATCACATGTCGAAGGGTTGTCGTCTCGGCTAAATTTCCAATAGATGCCACTCGCGGAAAAACTGGAAAATTCGTCCGATATTCGTTCGTTGCGACTATCGATTACGGCTTTTCGACGATTATAATAATAATAATTATTATTATAGCCGATTTATGTAATCGAATAATTTTTGTATCGCAACGTGTTTTTTCTCTGTAATGGTGAAAATTATTAATTTTTCCAAGCCGAGCCGATTGTTTGTCGCACAGATGTCACGTGTAATTTTTTTGTACGGGAAAATTTTTCTCGGAAAACTTACGTAATCGTCGATATTTTATTCTGTTTCGGAAGGGTGGTTGGTTTTCTTTTATGTCCAATTTTAGTGACGTTATAAAAGTGAAAAATATGAAATAAATTTTATCTTCAAACAAATTTAATTTATTTATTATGAAAATAATCGAATAATTAAATTTAAAATATCTAAATAATATTAAATTTACTCGATCGTTTTTTTCTAATATAATATAATTCAGCAAAACAAAGTGCGATTAAAAAGTAACAGGAACGTCGTATAAATATCAATTTAAATACAATATAGTATAATTCTAAACAATCGTCTATCGATCGTTTGTTCGTTTCGTAGATCGATAGGCCATCTTCGAAATTATCATAACGATTGTAAATATTTCCATCGTTTTCCACTTGTTATACACACGACATGCCGGCGTTACACGCGCACAGACACACGCGCGTACGCGGCCGTAGAAGTATAATTTTCCGATTCACCGATCACGTTTAAAACGGAGGCAGATAGTCCCGCAATATCTCCAAAAGAACCATTCATTCCGCACCATTTTATGTACAAATTACTGAGAAACATCGTCTTTTGTATTTGCTACACTCGATCGGTCTTTTTCTTTTATTTTTTTTTGTTATTCTGCCTCCACTCGATAATACTCTTATACAAGACCATTCAAAGACCACGGAATAAGACCGTCGTGTCTGAAAAGACCACAGAATAAGATCGTCGTATCTAAAATATTTTATTTCATATTTTCACCTTAAATATACACAGAAAATAAACTTTTATATATTTATAATTTAATTATTTTTAAATAACACTATATATATATATATATATATATATATATATAATAAAAGCATTTTAACATTAAATAAACCTATAATCAACTAATCGATTGCAATTGTCATAAATGTAAATGTAGAGAGGTCAAAAAATAAATTCGCTTACAAGTTTATCACAGCGTATGAGTTTACTGATAATAAATTTTCTAAATTTATAAAATAATCGTAAATACTTCTTTTCTTTGTTTATAAAATATTTTGCTGAATATAAAAAGATATGACCGAACGGTTTATTTTATTCGGTTTAATCAATATCCTTTTCGAAACCGCAGATGATTAATAATAAAAGATAACCACTATGCAGTAATTCGTCTATAATAATTAAATTATTGTAAACAAAATTCTAATTTTCATACTGTAATCTATTTTTTTATAATATTTTATAGGAAAAAATTTCAACTCTAATTCGGTGTCTTCTTCTTTCAGTTATCAGATATGATAGATTTCTGCATGTTTCCTTTTTTCTATTTCTTCGCATATCGATCATTTATAAATGATATTTAGAGTAACAAAGGCTTTATATATATATATATATATATATATATATATATATATATATATATATATATATATTGTATTATTATACGTCGCGTCTTTATTGTGAACCGTCACGAAACATATTCAATAAATGCGTTCTTACATGTGAAACGATCGCATTTCCCCTATTCGTGGCCACTTAAATAGAATTTTCTTCAAATGATGTAATAAAAAATATACAAAAAAAAAGAAAACATTAAAAAAATATGTACGTGTAAAAATATATGAGCGATATTGAATTAAAAAATAAATGGAGATTGATAAAAGTCGTGATTTATAGGTCGAAAAATTATCCGATTAAGCGAACGGTAGAATAAAACTTCAAATATTGCCGGAAGTTATATATTTTATTGATTCGTTTTAATTTAAATTAAATTTTTCAGAATTTTAATTATTTTATATATTATTTATAATTAAATTAAATTGTTATCGAATATTTATTTCATAGAATATCGAACTATAAATTGACTCTATATATATTTAGATTATTTAAAATTTTTAATTATTATTTTATATAGTTTTATATATAATAAAAAAAATCATTGACTTTACGCTAACTTTAATTATAATAAAATATTTATTCGAATCTCAAGTATCATATGGTTTAGTCTATCTTTAACACATCATTTGCGGGAGAGTGTGATTGTGACATGCGCCATAAGCGAGACACTGTAATCACATTTCTGTTTATTTAAATTATTTTCGCTTGTTCTATTATAAAATGACTTTTTTGGATATATGAGACTTTATTTTTTTAAAAGTTCTTCTTACAAATATCTGTGCATTGTGGATATGCCCGCTACATGCGTAATGTTTGCTAAATCAAACCCGTAAAAGATGTGTTAAAATGTAACGAAATTCTTTAACAAGGGTTGGTGAACGTTCAAGCGCAATATTTATATGTGCGACAATATTTTCGATATTCCGCGTGCGTTTTTGAAAACCCCTGGCGCAACGTAAACATTGTCTAACGGTTAACGCGCGATTTAACCGCGACAATTCGTAACTTTTCAAATAGAACCGCCGTTGAATTAGTCAAAACGGGGGTTGATTCCGTTTATTTACATACTCATATAAATACATAAACACACATATTCACACACGCGCGCACACACACACACATATGTGCGATACGAGGTAATATATTTATACGTTTTCAAAACCGATCGCTCATAACCTTCGTCTTTATCGATTCACCTGCTAAGAGACGATGCCATTAACTATAATTACGAAACAATAAAACGCAATTATCGACTATAAACCGTTTCCAATTGGCCGTGATTTGTTGTTTTGTTCCCTATAGACTTCGACCCTATTGTCCTTCGACTATTATTCGTTTATATATATATATATATATATATATATATATATATACCTATTATATATATATATATATATATATATATATATATATATATATATATATATATATATATATATCTAGATTATTTGTTTCTAGCTTCTATATATCTATATTAAACTAGAAATATGTATAATAAATTCAATTCGTCGATCCTTAGTCCTTTATTGCTACAATAAAAAGTTACAATTTTCGATTGTAAAATTAAAACGAGTCGATCGCCTTTCAATTTCGACATAAATATTCCGATATTTTATTATATAATGTACATGTGTTGAAAATATGGAATTGATAAAGTATATCGAAATATTTATTATAATGGTATACAAATAGTAAATGCGGACTAATTGGTATAAATCGTTCGATTCCTATGGAACAATTATCGTGAGACGTTTCCCGGAATAAATAATATCGGAAAAGGATTTATTTAGAAATAATATAATGAGCATCAGATATGTATTCGTATCGTTCTTTTTTTAATATAAAATATTATTCTTATTGCTATATACCATATATATATATATATATATATATATATATATATATATATATATATATATATATATTCCCGGGAAGGTTTTTAAATATTTTTTTTTAAATTAAAATTAGGATTCTAGGTACTCTCGAACAAATATTACAAAAATATTAAAATAATATTTTATTAAAAATATAACCATAAATAAACGACATATATATATATAGTGATAATTTTATTGTTAATTTTCATTTTGATATATTGTATATATTTAATCATTAATAAATTATGTTTGATATATTATCAAAACTGCCTTTTTGTTCAGACTTTTTAATTAGATGCATAACACAGCAGCATGTGAACGGGTACAACTATATAATATATTATATATTCTAATAAGATTTTTTGAACTTATTCGTCCAGTAAAGTCATTGTACGCCATTGATATATAGATAAATGGATATGTTTTTATTCATTTTGGACTATAAGAAGACTTAGCTTCTGAATCGATTATAAACACTCGATCGATTCGTTGGTATTTTTTGATCATATTTTTTTCTTTTGTCTTTGGATTAACAAACCCGATGTATCATCTTATTGGAAATTAAATTCGATTTACACGTCAATAATCAATTGAGTGACGGCGGAATAAAACACTCGAATGCCACTCATGTTCCCGAGTTCGATATCTTCAAAAGCGATCGCTTCTGATGCCTCCTCGTCAACGGTATCGTTTTACGACTGAGGCACTCGACTAACGACGACGATCATCTTCGTAGACGACGTTGTGTATTTGTTGAAAATATATTTGTATTAGTCCGCGCGCCATTTTTACATATGCTTTTTTTCTGAATTTTTCATATTTAATTTTTACACATATTTATTTAAAAGTGTGAAATAAATATATTATTAGTTTCTCAATAACTTTAGAGATTTACAATAATACAAATTTTTTGATACGAAAACCATTTTTACAATTACGATCGACAGTTTGAAATAAAATCAACTTGTCTCATTGATCTATTTATTATTGATATGCTAGTTAATTTATTTTTTAATAGATGTATTGTTTATGACGTAACATAAACAGATGGTAAATTCGTTCGTAATTAGAACGAAATCGATCGATTTCGAAGATCCATCCGTGGACAACATAAATTTATTAAAAAAAAAAAAAGACGAATTCAATACAAAAGCAAGACAATACGTAGGATTTTCCGCGTAACCGAATTAACCGAACAATTCGAATTGTACACCGAATAATTTTACATAATGAATCCATTGTGTGCTAGAAAATTGATTATGCGAAACGTACAGGTGGTGTGTCTTAGAAATGAATAACTATCGATTTGTCTATAACATTATCGAACGTTTGCTACCATTATTATTATATCGCAGAGCCGCAATGAAATGAGCACAATGGCATTTATGCAGCGGGGGAAGACGTTTTGTTTTGTTTGATTTCGTTTCGTTTCGTTTCGTTTGTTTGTTAGAAATGAAGGCGGTTTCGTTAAAAGTCCGAGACGAACCGAGAACGCCGCTAAAGGGTTGAAACCTTCAGGTTTTCTATATATATATATATATATATATATATATATATATATATATATATATATATATATATATATATATATATATATATATATATATCCACATCTGTAATAATTGTCTGTAGTTGCATCCATTGTACGTCTGTGGTTATTGTCTGCACTCTCGTGTTTGTCTGAGGTTTCCATTTTGTCTGAGAGCCGCTCAACCACCCCAACATCGTTTATAAAACGACCATATACCCTCCCCCCCCCATACAAATATTATTATTGTATGAATTTTATACGATATCGTATAATTAACGATTCGTTTCTTTTTCGGAACGACTTCGAAATATCATTTGCATGAGATAATTTGTTGCATTGTACACGCGTGTGACCCGGACAACGATTCGAATCGGCATAATTGAGTCTTGTGAATAGATGTTACATAAAATATGTGTCAATATCGTCATTTATATTTATATAGTCTATTTTAATGTTTTATAATTATAATAATTCTGCATTCAATATTACATATAATACGAGATATAATTGAGATACATTTATCAAATTATATATATTATATAATAAACTTTAGTGATACTAAATCAATTTTTAGTACTATTTATTTCTTACATTTAATCTAATTTTTCTTTTAAAATGTCGTTGAGTTAGATTTTATTATATAAAATAATCGGATAATATTACATAATAAATTGGTATATTTTCATTCATCTATTAAACGTTTTCAAGTACAATTTTCCGTCGTCTCTTTCTAGCTTCTTAACGACATAAATGACATAACCGATTATGTCAGATCCGTAAGTCCATCGCAAACGTATATAATTATCTATCTGTATTTTATGAAAAATACGAATCGTAATATAAATTCGACTTTGTCGCACAGACACAATGGAACCAAGTCCATTGTTCGCGTAAAATAAATCATTCATATAAAATATGCGATTATTTTACGCGAATGTAACCGACTATTGAGCAATATTGCATAGATGCAACGATATATATATATATATATATATATATATATATATATATATATATATATATATATATATATATATATATATGTATATTTGTTTGTTTATTATTAATTTAACGAACCTGTGAACCGAACGGGAACAACGTTCTTCGGGAACAAACAAATTCATTGTGAGCTTTGCTAACCGCGAATCATTATCAACGCATAATGTTTGATGTCTCATTGAAACACGATCGCAATTCGTATTCTTCAAAGGGTTAACGCTCCGTCTCGATAATTTCCAGTGATTCTCAAACTATCTCCCCCCATTTTCGCGATATTCACATATAAAAAAAAATCATACAAAACGCTCGAAATAATCTCGATTAATAATAATACGCGTTTCGCTGATAATCTCCGACCATGTTTCAAAATTAATTAACTGTGAACAAAAAAAAGTCTAATAGCGTAATAAATATACATACAGAAAAGAGTGTAAATATGATAAATTCTGTTTTATTTATTATATTTTAAATATCTATAAATTAACGTAATTTATTTATTTTTTTTTTATAATATTTTCACACCAAGGTTTCTCAATCGAGCACGTGGCCTATTGACCGTAGATCATAATTCTTATTCTAGATATAATTCGTTTATAAATATGCAAGGAAGTGCTAAGATAAGGATATAATTTAATGCTTAATGAAATTACGAAGTAATTCGTATTTTTAAAAATTATTAATATATGCATATAAAAAAGAAAACGGCGCGAACTTCCGTCTTAAATTTAATTCGCGAATATTTTAATGTGCCAAAATCGTATAAGAGTACCATTTGTTATGTGTTTTTTTTTTCAATGCAATTTTTCTATTTTATATGAAGTTTCATATGAATGATTCAGAATATTATCATAATGATTGGATTTTTTATTAAAAAAAATTGTAATCAAAGTGTTATATATTTTTTTTCTAGATATATATATATATATATATATATATATATATATATATATATATATATATATAATATATATGGAATTATCTAGAATAAAATCTGATTTATTTTTTTAGTTTAGCTTAAAGGAATCGTTTAATATTATTTTAAATATTTTTATTCATTTTGAATGTAGCAAACATATGAAGCCGATAACTATCAGATTTGAAAGTCTATCTTTCATCTGTCACAAAATCGTCGAAATCGTCGCACAGTGCGTCGTTTTGACGAAAATCGCGTAATATACTCTTCGTATACGTCTTCTTACCATTTTTTTTTACGCAATGATAAAAATGAGTGCGATACGACATAATTGATGATCACGGATTTGGCTGCGATTGCGCCACAGCGAAAACGTTAGCAAAAATGACCCACATTCGATTAAAACCCGAACGCGATTTCGCAACAACAAATAACTCGATGTCGAGATGTACATACAATTTATATATATATATTTATATATTTTTTTTTTCAATATCTATATACATTATTTTAATGCGTTTTTCTTAGTCTCAGTTTGACTATCATTTGCCGAGTTCGAAGTTTCAGAAGACGTCAGAAAATTAAATCGAACTGAAAAGGGAACGTCTGAAGTAGTCTTGTCTTTAAGTAGTATTTTCTTCTCAGAACACAGCTTAATAACTCTTTATGCGATAGTCTCATTATTTTTTTACATTTCTACCTATATTTAAAATTTATAAAATAATTTTCTTAAAAAATAATAATTAGATATTCTAATAATGAATAATTGAAACGCATATAACTCGTATAAATATCAGTTATTGTGCAATTGACTAATAACTAATGACTATCGATAAAATGTGAAAGGATCACATCTAATAATCAAGAAAACAACGAACTATTGGCTATATTATATGAACATTTAAAATAGCCAACGGCATTCCAGGAACGTCACGAATAATTTTCAAAATTCTAAAGCGCGATCCAGACCGATTAGTGCGTCGTAATATATATATATATATATATATATATATATATATATATATATATATATATATATATATATATATATATATCGGTCGATATCGAACGCGATAAAAAAAATTCTTCTCGTATATTTTAACGCAGATTTAAAAGACATTCGACTCGTTCTAATATTAACCATCGCGATGAGCTTTTTTTAAACGTTCATAAATTCGATAATTTACGTCCGGACTTAAATGTCTAATTCGGGTTTTATTGCTACATATATATATATATATATATATATATATATATATATATATATATATATATATATATATATATATATATATATATATATATATATATATATATATATATATACATATATTTATTTATTTTATATATATTTATATTTTATATAATTATCGAAACGCGCTGAAAACTCTATATCAAACAGATGAAACTGTATAAAACTCCGGAGCGTCATTCCGGAACGCTCCTCCACTTTTAACCTTTAATCTACAGCAAGCACTTGAGTGGAAAATAAAAAAAATGCGACCGAATTTATAATACAATGTTCGATTGATGACCGCTCGCTTAATTTATTATCGAATTGTGAGAAACGCCCGACAAATCGGCCATTTTTCATCTTGACATTTGAAACCACATCCTGTTACACTTATCGCTTATCTACGACAAACAGACTATCAATTTATTTTACATTAAATTAAATTGACCAAATTACATTGTATAACTATAAGCGCGTATATATATATATATATATATATATATATATATATATATATGTGTGTGTGTGTGTGTGTGTGTGTGTATGTATTGGCACGTCTAAAATTGCCTATATAACAAATCATAAATTAGAAAATTATTTCATATATGGTACTACTGTGATCAAAATGTAAGATGAAATTATTATTTAAAACTTTCGGGCATTAGAAAGGTAGGTAAATTGTATTTTTTTTCCTAGGTTGGTAGGATTGTCTGTAACATTTGTCAAGCTTCTGTTTATCAAAAATTTTAATTATCTTCTAGTTACATGTGTTTTTCAACTTTTGGTTCCTTCATCATTATAATGCACCATGTCTAACTGCATTGGTTCTTCGCGACTTTTTGCCAAAAACTCGACTCATCGTTCCGCAACCACCGTATTCGCCTGATTTGGCTCCGTGCGACTTCTGACTATTCAGCAAACTTATAAGATCAATACGGGCTTACTATTTTGACACGATTGATGAGATAAAAATCAAATCGAAGAAGGTCTTGAAGGCTATACTGGAAAATTACTATTCTGACTGTTTCGAGGACTGGAAAAAGC
This sequence comes from Leptonema lineaticorne, assembly GCA_024500535.1. Classification (NCBI taxonomy): domain Eukaryota; kingdom Metazoa; phylum Arthropoda; class Insecta; order Trichoptera; family Hydropsychidae; genus Leptonema; species Leptonema lineaticorne. The sequence goes on along the minus strand of JANIJI010000017.1, from coordinate 404,834 downwards.
GTTTTATCGTACGGGGACAGTGTTATATCAAATATAAAAATTTAACTTTATAATGTTCCATAAAAAGTAATAAAATTATATATATATATATATTTTTTTTCTTCTGAAAATATTAGCGTATATTTTCAGCGATTCTTTGCCGGTAATTGATATATTTTATCCGATGTTCGAGAATGAAAACTAGGCTTCAGGCCAAACAAAATTTTCGATGCGAATTTAATCGCAACACCTGTCAATAGAAGTCGTACTTAAATGTTGAAACATGTTTATTCGTACATTGTGGGCGGCCGAAAGCACAAAGGATACACGTGCACGAAAATAACTCGCGCGTTCGACTCGCAATATTTATTATTTTATTTATATACACAAATTTATATATTATGTATAAAAAATAAAAACACTCGCAAACAATATTATTTTTACGATTTTTATATATAATATATATTATCGAATAATCGATGTCTCCGCCCACCGATTTTATCGTAAATATTATTTTTTTTAATCGAACATAATATAAGTGCAATACGCGAATCTCGTCGTCATTATGATTATGTTCGACCGTTTATTTGATTTATTTATATTTTATTATTTATTTAATTTATTTTTGTATTATTATTGTTATTATTTATCCGCCGTATCGCCTGTGCATCCGCACACAGATGTCTTTAATCATTTAAATATACACTTTGTGACAGATGGACCAATGGAATTTATATTTGAATTTTAATGCGTCAAGAAACGTTGTTAGAAACATTCTAAATAAAGTGTTTGTATTGTAAATAAATATACGATTAATACTATTGAAATATTTTTTAAATTATTACGATATTAATTATTTATAAGCATTATAAATAATCACATATCACTTTATATACAGTATATACTTTGTACATAATGATGTATGTATCTTAATATTCGGTTATTTAGTATGTTTATAATATATGATAGCTAATTACAATACTATCTATTCAATTATAATAAGAAGATTTGTATATGAATTTATGAATATATTCACTTTATATACATATATAAGTATAGAATATTTTACATCATTTTTTAGCAATTAAAATCAACATTTTTTTATTAATGTATGGTATTTAATAAAATATTTAATTGTAATATTGATAGCTACTGAAAGTCAACTATTAGATAGTTAAAAATAGTGTGCGATAATTTTTAGTAGAAATGTAGATAATTAAAACAGATAATTTATATTTAATATTACGCTAAAATAAATACATAATTTTAATATTAAACTTTATTTTTTTAATACATCAAAATAACTCATACAACTAACTGCGTTCATATATGATAATGCAAATTATTAATCATTTATTTAATTATAATAATTAATTTTGTTTACTTGTCGGTATTCTAGTGGTGTTTAGAGATACGTTCAAGAATAATTAACTGCAGTTAAATTGACCAAAAGCGGTTTCGCTTAGTTAAACGGTTAAACCGTTTGTTGCGTTCTATCGACAATCGCCATAATCCAAATAATAAACACGCACAAACACACACACACACATACATACATGTGTAAATTAAAAAAATATGTATGTATATGCGTATGATAATATATAATATGACAACTTGTCATATATTATGATTTTTTTTAAATCTTAACGCCCTCACGTATACGTTTATAGATGGGTGACCATCTGTTTTCAGTCAAAAAAACGGAACACGTGTAATAAATATTATCGTGTTTGTAAAAATATACAATTTATAATATTAATATATATATATCGAAATTCAACATAATATATATTTTAAGTTATGTTGATTGTAATATTTTTTCATTATAATCTTCTAATGATACATTTTAGTCTTTTAATAAGGCCATGCACTTTTATATAAGTTTCATTTGTCTGTTTGTCTGGCTGAAATTTTGTAATCGATTTTTCGAGCACTTTTCGATGTTCGATTGAACTGAAACTTTGCATATTTGCTCATTTTCGATGACAATGTAAGAATCAATTAACAGATTTACAAAATAATCGACCAATTATTGGAAATTAATTGCCACTAATAAAAAGATATGACGAATAATAATACAACGGTATATTTATCGATAAATTTATATGATAATACAATGATGCGATTGTTATTATTGGTATAATGATACGATATAAAAGTGTGAAAAAATATTTTTCGATATTTGAGAACTTGAATTATTTGGTAAAAAGCAACTCTATGTAAATTCAAAAAATTAAAATGATTTTTTCAACTGAATTTTAAGGAAAACGATCTTTGGACACTGCGAAAAAAACCGCATTCGTTCGTCATGAACCGTGAACAACGCGAACTCATGGTCACCCTAACACATTATACGTATACGTAAAACGTCCGATCGGCTTGATTTGTTGCCGCCGTGTGTCGCCGTCGATTTTTTTTCATCAGCATTCCTTTATTAAATATCCGATCGAGATATTCGTCTGTTGTCAGGTAACCGTGGACTGTACACGGCTTCTGTACGTCTCTCGTCCTTTGTACGTATTATAAAATAATAAACGCCCGCATACACGTACGCAATTCTGACTCCGATACACGTACGATATGATGAATTTTATTGCGGTCGAATTCGATTATCGCTCGTACGCTCGCCAAATTTACATACAATATCGAATTTTCGATTTGCATTATTTTTTTTGTCTTCGTATATTATTATTTATACGAAATTATTATTGTAATAATGGATGAATGTGTTTAACATTTTCTTTCGTATCCGATTTGAATGGAGTCGAATGTACATCGTCGATATTTCAACTCCACATTCTACTGCATTATATTTTTTATGCATAATTAATTCTAAGATGCAAATTTAAATATTTATTTTTTTATTTAAATTTCAATTTTTTAACTATTGTAAATAATTTATATAAATTATTAAAATCAACTAATTGAATAAAATATATAATTGTGTGACGATGAACAATAAAATATATTTAAATTTTATCATAAATCATAGTCACGCTACTAATTTATTTCAATATTTATATTTTAAATTATAGTATAAATAAATATATATATATATATATATATATATATATATATATATATATATATATCAAATATCAATAAAAGAAATGAAAATATATGTTTATTATAAAAAATATAGCGCGTTTTTTATTATAATATATTAAATTTTGTTGCTGCATATCATATTTGCTTACGGTGATTTAAATTCGGTACGACCGAAACGATTTTTAATTAATTTCTTGCAACCCTTCGGTGTTTTTCATCCCTTAAAAATCCGAATGGAAATAATGGCAATAATCTATCCGATAGAAAAGTTTTATAAAAAGGATACGTTTCCGCATACATCATGCGCGCTTACCGGGCGAATTTTAATGTTTTAATTAATGAAAAGCCCTTTTTTCCCTTAGAGCAGGTACGCGAAGGGGAAAAAAATTGCCGCCGCCCCCCCCTTCTCCGCCAAGATACGTATAATATATAAAAAAAAATACCGGTTCGAATCCCCGCGTTTAAAGCGTTTTTTTTTCGCTTTCACCGTAAGGGATGTTCGTTTTGGGCGAGAGTGCAATACCAGACCACTTTTACCGAATCGCCTTTTTTATTATTTCTCTCGTGCCTTTTTTATTATTTTTTTTTTTACCACCGGTTTATATATATTTTATATATATTTTCCGCTTTCGTCTGCCAAATATTTATGCGTTCGAATAACCAGTGGAAACGGGAGGCATAATATTAAATAATGTACTATGAAAAATATTAAATTTGGCATGAAAAGCGAACTTTTTCGGATTGATTTGATTCATCGCTACTGAATATTGCCGCATATTTTTTTTTTTTGGACGCGTCTATAAAATATATTTTGGCGGATTTTTTTCTATATATATATATATATATATATATATATATATATATATATTTTTTTTTTTAAAATATTATCGTTGTCTAATTATATTGCTGTATTAAAATTTAATGTATTCGCGTGTGTTTATTGAATGGTTAACCAATAATTTTTGGTTTAATAATTTATACCGCGTTGCTCATTTCACTTGTAAAACGCCGTAATAATTATAGACTGTGTGTGATTTTTTTTTCATTTTTTTTGTATCAAAAATCTGACGAATCGCTCGTTTTATTTTTTTTAAATTTTTATTAAAAAAAATATATAAGCTATAATTATCGAAATATATATAAATATATACTAGGCATTGGCAGTTGTCGATTTTTTTAGTACTTTTAAAATTGAGTTATATGTATATAGTTAAAGATCTCACACAACTTTCAGGCATTCGATATATTTATCATACAGCATATGAATTATATCTAAACATATATTATTTTAATTTTATATTCGTATTATAAAAATATTTTTTACAATAAAATCTTTAAAAAATATATATATATTTTATTAACATAATTAATAATATCAATATTGAACATTGACATCAAAATTTCAATATAAATATTAATTACAATCGTTTATAATTATTTTAAATAATTTTCCTACTGATTTTCGTGTAAACATTTACACATTTTGTTCATAACAAGTAAAATGCACGTATCTCATTTTCAGCTTCCATATTTCATTATTAAATCTAACGATTTTTGTATCTTTGTACCGAAAAAAAAAGATACGCACGCTTTCTACCCTAACTCTCAAGCAGGGCTCGCGCAATAAGAGCCTACCTCTCTTTCGTTCATAAGGGATGAACGAAATTTTCCAAAAAAAAAAGAAAAAGCAAGAGAAAAAGGCAAAGCGCCACCCTCTCATAAGGCAAACGAATACACGCTAACATTTTTGTCTGCGAAACTCGGCACTTTTTCCAATATTAATTATCATTTTGTTCGCATTTGAGTCCGCCATTTTTTGTATGTGTGTTTTTTTATATTATTTTCTCTTTTTGCGGAATACGTATATACAATAATAATACGTCTAGTATCTCGAGGGATTTGTCTCGATTCTCGTGCTCAGATTTCGAACACAATGTTCCCGTTTAATACACATAAATGTATCCCCGTCAAACTTTCGCACATATTATATATATTATATATACAGGAAAAAAATAAAATCTAAAAAATATTTTGACATTCATTTCGATTAATTAATAAAAAAGTTTTTTTTAAAGCGTTTCATATGATATATGAATCGCGACGGCCGAATCGAAAACTTTTTTAATACGCACGTTTCATTGTGCGTTACGCACGCACGCGTTCGCGCACACACGAAAAAATAAAATATTAATAAAATATCGCTCCATCATTCGAAAGAGCGAATGTTTTCGCGCAATTATTTACACTCGAATATGCGAGAGACTTTCAGAAATGAATTATAAGGCACACATCCATAATCCGATCCTTCATATATATAAAAAATATATATATTATATATTATAAATCATAAATATTATAAATCAAAATAATAATAATAGTGATAATTCATATATATTATCCGTTGGACATTCAAAAGAATTATTTTCAAAAAAAAAATGCACTCAATTTTTTATTAATATATATATATATATATATATATATATATATATATATATATATATATATATATATATATATACATACACATGTAGGAGATGTTCTTAAAATTCTTGGAATTGAAATCTAGTTTAATTTATAAATGTATATTTGAGTATAACAAAATTTAACTTTAAAAATATTTTATTCACCTGACATTCAATGATTATAATATTCCTAAAGTACTATCGTGATGAAGGAACCGAGAGTTGTAAAAACACGTGTAACTCGGAGATAATTAAACCTTTTGACAAACAAACGCTTAACAAATGTTATAGATAGTCGTACCAACCTAGGAAAAAAAATGACAATTTACCTATCTTTCTAATGCCCGGGAGTTTTAAATGACAATTTCACCTTACTTCTTAATCACAGTGTTGTAATGAAATATAAACATTACGAAATAAGTCATAAATTGTATAAAATCTTTATATGAATGATTACATATAATACAAAACACATGTGTTTTTTTTAGTGACGTGTCACCGTAAATTGCATACAATTATTTGCTCGCTTTACGTATTTCTAATTATTGTGCAACCGCTATTTAATACTGAATAATGATTTAACGTGACCACGATTGATCGTCGATAACGTAAATAAATAATAATATGACATTAATTAGAAATTGTTTTCGCCTTGAATTACATATTGATCGTCGAGATAATCATATTTATTGACTGCGCATCTGCGTTTATATCACATTTAAAAAAAAATCTAAATAACACCTGCGATATTTTAGTTGTTATTTAATTTATTTACGATAAAATTAATATATATAATATAATAAAAAGTTACCCTAATGGTAAAATATAGGTACTTATCTAGTGTTTTTTTTTTTACCCAACTCCTTAATGTACAAGTGGTGTCGTAAAGGAAAGCTTAAATTTGACCTGAAACTTTTTCACCCCTCGAAACGGCAATAATACAAATTCGATCAAACACCACTCATCCTGTCTGCGAAACGGTGCTCTTTCCCCACGGTCGTTCTTAGAGGACAACGAGGTATCGGCGTCGAAAAGGAAAAAAGCCCTAAAATCCGTTGATAAAAAAAAAAGAAAACCGCCGATCCCTTCCTAAGAATCGAAGGAAAACATCCCGAAGACGTCGAGGGTGTATCGAAGACTGGAAACGGGAAGAAATGTCTAAATCGTTTCCAATAAAAATAGAAAGCATGAGGGAGGACGATTCTCAAAGGGACCAAAAAAAAAAAACAACCCAGACTAAGAGGGGTAGAGACGTGATCTGACAAACCGTAGTAAAACATGGTTTTTTAAACGCCTTCCTGTCGCAATCTAGTTTTTACTCTTATTTTGAAATGACATTTTTCTATGCAAACTGCTGAATTAAATTTTTATTTTAAAATAAAACAACCAACATTTTTTTTTAGATAGTGATTGAATGGTTTATTTTTCACGTTTTCTGTCAATATTTACGGTCATGTCGACGTCGACGACAACCTGTGGATTCAATGTAGTATCCATCTTCGACGTGGGGAGGCACATCGACACAAGTGAATAAAAAAAAAACGAGGAAAAAAAGCCTCCTAGAAGTTTCGCCTAGGTGACACCCTCTATCATCGACATTCCCCCAATCGAATGAATCCAACACCGCATTGGGGATTGAACACCACGTACCACCATATAAATCCAATATTCTCTTGTAAATTTCCAGTTTATTTCCTGAAAAAAAAAATCGGAATTAGTCAAAGTGCCTCCCTTTTTTTTCCCGAAGTTTCGACATTTTTGCATTCCGAAACCGTCAATTGAAACGTATAGTAGATTTAACATTTCACGTTCTAATAAACATGTTTATTTATGATATAAAAATTATTAAATATAATATTGTTTTCGATAACGTTTGCAATTTTGACCTTATGAAATTTTATCTACAGGATGTTCATATTATATTTATACATCAAATTATTCTTGTTGTTTTAATAAATTTACTACTTTATTAATCGCCATTGATATGAAATGCATACACTGTCCTTCGGTTGTCCTTTGAGTTTATTTTTTTTTATCTTTTTATTTAATATTCGCGGTTTAATTATTTATATTATGCTAACAATTAAATTGTACTGATAGCTCATTATTTTTATTGCGATATAATTTAGAGTACATACTGTTATTTTTTTAACTAGAATCAAATGAAAAAATATAATTCTTGGTATAAATTACGTCGAACACTTTATACGTCATGGTTAAAGTACTTTTCTATTTCTCTGGAAGGGCATTCTTTGTTGGTAACATTTTTTTACTTCAATTTAGTATAGAGTGTAGAAAAAGTTTTTCATCGTGAAGCAATAGTAAATTTTATTCCGTACAATAAATTCGTTGTTGTTTCTTTTTTTTTTCAAGTAACAGCAAACTTTTTTGTCTTCTGACATCCCTTAAAATACAGGGTGTTCGTGCGGAAACTCACCCTTAGGTAGTCGGTCACGAATGCGGATATTGATACTAGGATGTGCCTACAATAGGTAACCCATAAAATAAAGTTCCCGCACCGGAATGAGGTAAAGATTGGAAGATATATTTCCCCCCTTATTTCTTTCGGGGAAGCTTCTTCTTTTCCCGTCGTCCTTTTTTTTTCTTGTAAGACTCGAATTTAGAGGGGAATAAAGTGGCCGTGATAGAGACATTCTTCTTTCGTTTATTTGTAAAGTATTCTTCTCGGAGGTTGTTCTTCCTTTTATCTTGTCTTTTTTTTGTTTTTGTTTTTGATCGGAAAAATTCAAATTGGGGGAGGAAAGACTCGAAGTCTAACTAATCGCCCTTTTATATATTTCCCCACCCCCCTTGGGAAAATTGGATTTTAATTAAAATATCCTGATATATTTTAATTGGTTTGATCGTTACAAATGCTTCATTGACGAGTTGAAGAAAAAAAAGTATCGCGTTCCAAGCTCTAGAAAGGTGGGAACGTCACGTCTTGACTTTGGAATCCCGGCGAGTTCATAAGAAAAGAAACAAGAAAACTCATACACACACGTATACCGGTATTCGCAATGTCCACTTAACCATCTCAATGAGATCTGGCTACGTTTTAAAACGAGATATATATATAAAAAAAAACAACGAGATGGGAATCGAACCGGGGAGCAAAAAAATGGAACAAAACGCTATTGGCACAAAAACGCAGCCGGCATTCCGCGCGTTTCGATAACCATACCTTCGCAAAACTGGAGCAAAACTTTTACGGTTTAAAAGGTTGTTTTACCTTACCAACGCCTCACACTTGTCGAATTAATATATACGAGGCGGTAAAAACACGCACGCTATAAGTGCGAAGAACCTATTATATTGAATACAAAAAAAAAATGCATCAAAAGTTTAATTGTCCTTAGAATGATTATCAAGTGTGCTCCGGATCCAGGGAGATCTACCATCAGATCTTTAAATATTCAGCAGCGTGCGCTTGTATCCTTTTCTCTTTAATCATCTTCCGTGTATCTCGGTATGCATATGTGTGATGTTGGTGTCCTCTTTTGTCGTAATTGCCCTTCACGGTTGGTTGTCGAATAGTAGAAATGTCGTTGCGGATTCTTGCCCTTAGCATCGTCGTTCCCATCAATTCGCCAAGTACTTCAGCATTTAAATTGCTTCGAGAGCTATCTATTCCACATCATTATCTTCTACAACACTGTCATTTATCTTTTTTTTCATCATCCTCTATATATGTATATGTATATTATAATACGAACACATCGGATGCAAAATTTTTAATAAGTCAATTATTTGTTTTTTTTTTCAATATCTTTTTTTATACATTACATTTTGAAGTATTTAATTGATCAATCCGATCAAATTGTGCAAAAAAAACAATTATTTTATTTCTGAATGCTGTTTAATGGCGATCGTTGTTCGCGTTAAAGTAATTGTACTGTATTTATTTGTACGAGTTATCTGCAAATTATAAATTCCACTTCTTGGCAGACTTGCAATTTTTTTTATTGCATTCGAAATAAAAATTTTTATTTAATATTTGTACTTTTGGATGCTTTCTCTTCGCATATTTTAAAATTAAAAAATAACCCTATAATTAACAACAATTATATATAAATATTATAAATAGGTACAGATTTTTAATACTAGTTTCAGTATAAAATTTATATTTTTTTTATTGCTCTCAAACGATTTTTATCTGAATAAAATCAACTTTCGATTTTTTTATGTATTAATATAAAATGATCGCTTTTTATATATTCAATGACACGAATAAAAATCGTAACAAATTTAATTTGATAGCTACAAATAAATATTCACCTTAGCATAATTGATGACTATCGATTAGATTCAATTAAATTTTCGACATATAGCCGTTTTATCGTCCATAAATTCATTCAACCGATGAAATTTATTTATATAAATCATCATCTCCACCATATATACTGTATATCAAAAAAAAAAAATGGTTAATTTAAAATTTGTCTCTCAATCAAACGTACGGTTTCCTGAATATACACACGTTCAAGTTTGACAAATGATTCGTATGGAGATCGCTAGATCGTTTTAACGCAGCTAGATAGACGCCAGGTGTTTCCAATTTTTTTTTCGTCGTCGTCGTCGTCGCATCGTCTCGAATATTAATTATTTTCGATTATTTTCACCGTCATAAGTAAACATTGCACACAAAGCTCTTAAGCCGTTGCAACACGCGTAACACAAAATTAACGTCGATCGCTTCCAAATATCAAACGCGACTAAAAGCGAAATTAATAATAATAATAATAACAAAAATGAAAAAATTCTGAAAAACAGACTAAAAAGAAGTGTTTAAAAGTAAAAAAAAATAAATAAATATATAAGCATGGAAAGATCGGCAGTCGGCCAAATACGTCACCGAACGACAAGATAGATGGCATTCTTGTGATTCTCAGTTCACTTCGCTCGATGGAGAATTTAAAAGTTCTCCACAGCATGTAAATAAGCTTCGAAAGCGCGCTAAACAAATATCGAGGTGACAATATGAATTGCAAACATGTGTACTAAAATTAGTCGATGTTTACTTTTCGATCGCTAATTGACTGCTGCCCGTCACGTTTAGTAGACGCATTGATGTCTAGGCGAATCGAACGATGACTGATTCGTCCAAAATAAGCATTAAGCGCTCAATATTCGCTTAATCATTCATATAATCGTTGATTAACACATTAACATCGGCGTGAACCGCACTAGACTTTCATCGGACGGTCCTAACGTGAACGTGTTAACACTTAGTATATGTGTTTTTTGTATACATAACAATATATACAAATAACTTTCTTTTCGTAATTTTATATAAACAAACATATTATCAACTAAACAATAATTAATCATATTTATTAAATATTTTTCAAGATACTATGATAATCGTCAATTTTTATACAGTGTCTATAAAATTGATCATTATCAAAAAAAAATTGTATTAAAAATATCATATTTTTTAATACGAAATTAATTATATTTTTATATGAACAAAAATCACGTGGCAATTTATAATTAAAACAAATCGAAAAAAATCTATGCAATTGGAAAAAAATGGGTCGTCTATTAATTCTATTGTTTGACTGTTTGCCCGATCGCATTTTAATTTATACGTTTTTTTTTATTCGACACGTTTCGTTTAATTTTATCGATTCTATGTATACTTATATATATATATATATATATATATATATATATATATATATATATATATATATATATATATATATTATATAATATATATAAAAAATAAATAATATAAATTATCGTATTTTTAAAATACGAAACGACGCGACGTTCGACCGTTTTGTTTACGATATTTCGCAATTCACGACGTCCTTAGTGTGAATTGCAAAATCGCATTTATTTTTAATATATCGATATTGGCTAACGATATTTTAATTTACGATAAGATCTATATTTTGTCATATTTTAATATATTAATTAAAAATGTGCTCCATAATAGATCTGAGATTTTATTTTAATTTGCCATATTAATTATATATGAAATTTTTATACCTATATATGTAATGATAATTGAGTATTAATTAAAATGTATTTTTCATTTTTGATTGAACGATTATTTCAAATAAATATAATGTTGCATATCTTAGAATAGAGATTTAAGCTCATAAAATCTGTTTAATGACACGGTAATGAATAATTTCAATCGTAGTTTAAATGTTACGGATTTATTCAATTCCGTCATTACTATTACTTATATATATATATATATATATATAAATTTATTCATTATATTAGAACGTTCGTCTCATTTTTGCTCCATTTTTCTATTATATTTTATTTTCTTCGAATCGTTTAATTTGATATATGTTACGGAATCCGGAAACCTTTCACTAGATTTATATCGGAATCGAAGTGCGACACGAATAGCATTTTTGTTTATTTTATTTTATATCGCTAAATTTAAATATTTTAATTTATAAAAATATTGCCATATAGTCTAAAAATTATTTTTAATAATTATTTAATAATTTTTCATTAAAATTCTATTATTATTAGACCAATTTTTCAATGTATATTTTAATATTTTTACAAGGCCAATATTCCGAATATTGTTACACATCGTCAAAATACTAAACTATTGATGATTATTATTAATATATTTTAATTTAAAAATATGCTTGTAAATACACGAATGCGACCAGCTGTTGGCTCGTTTTGATTTAGTTGGCAACAGCTGACCACTCACTCAATTAATCCGAAACGGTGAATCAATACGCTAATCTGTTTCTCGCTTTCATCTCCGCTGTGCTCGTTTTATTATATTCCCATCTTATATAGGATATTTATACGAGCAAATAATACTATTGAATTCCAATGGGCGCAAGTGAAATAAAAAATAAATAAATATCAACTACACGTCCGTATTACGCCTCAAAACGTCGACTCGAAACATTTTTTATACAAGTATCGGTTTAATAATTCGTTTACTATACCATATAATTTAATCATTATTTTATGAAATATATTATCACATTTTAAATTAAAATTTTATTATATATAATAATTACGATATATGTAATAATTATATAATAATATTTTTTAAAAAATATTTTAAATATGATTTAAAAAAAAAATTGTTGAAAAATTATAATCGAAGTTTTGATCCGTTGTCGATATAAATATCGTTTCGTCACTTTCGCGAACTTACACCCTTTGGCCTCTTATATATTTATATATAAATATAGTCACATAATAATAAAGTTGGTAAAGTGATTGGTCATTAGTTAGCGATGAGCCGGTCAAGTGGTCGACAATGGAGTATCGACTCCACGCACCGGCATCATTCAATCAGACAGCATGCTCGATTATTGAATAACCGTTTTATTTACACGATTTCAACGACATTACATAAAATGAAAAGAGCACAGCTTCTCAAAATGTCAACCCCGCGAAGTGAGGTGTATCGTCACCGTTGACCTTAAACAGTGGGAATCCGCTCGAATTTATTTTGAACATCGTTCAACTTATTGCAAGGAAAAAAAAAATAATATATATATATATATATACATATATATATATATATATATACATATATATATATATATATATATACATATATATCAAGTCATGATTCGCGTTCAAATTTTAACTATATAATATTGGTGATATTTTCCAATTTTTATATATAGATATTGCATATTTAATTTTTATAGTCGTAAAAGCGTAGCCCTTCTGTATATGTGTAGGATGCGTGATCGTATTCGAATAACGAACAAACAATTGATTCATGTAACGGCTCAGCATGTGCTACGACGATCTTTGGATTACGTTTATGAAATTAAATCAATAAATTCAATCAACCGTACGGTTTTTAACTTGAATTAGTTGATTGGCAAACGGGCAATTGGTGTTTTGTATTATACTTTCGGTACTACTCTAATATAGGACCATGTTAATTCTTCGAAAATAATTTTTAACCATCGTGTACTTACATCAATTTAATTTTTCTCTATAAAAATATTTAATTAAAAATCTTACGTATTAATTATAATTTAAAACGCCTTTTTTTTTAATATATGTTGAGTTGCGCTCTTAATTTTCTTCCGAGAATTGAACCCGGAACTTTTATAATAGTCGATCTCATTGTTAATAGTATAATATAATATATAATATTTATGAATAAATACAATATCAACGCATTAAATTATATTAAAATTAACTGTAACCCGTTCACGCGTTGCTGTATTATGCATTCTAATTAAAAATCTGAACAAAAAGGCAGTTTTGATACATCAAACATAATTTATTAATGATCAAATGTATACAATGCATTAAGATGAAAATTAAAAATAATATTATCCATACATATATGTTATTTATTTATGGTTATCATAGTTACACTTTTAACAAAATATTAAATGTTATTTTGATATTTTTGGAATATTTTTTCGGGAGCACCTAGAATCCTAATTCTGATTTAAAAAAAAACCTTTCCGTAGATATACCTAATAATTTCCAAAATTTTCACGGCGATTGGATGTATGGTTTTTGAATCTATCGATTACAGTATTTCATCTAAATAAGTATTTTTATAATTCGCGTAAAATATTCGAAAAAAGTTTTATCAGTATTCGAAACGTGTTTACTTTCGACCGACTGTGGTAAACCGCAGAGATTTAGGTTTTAGTTCCATCAGAACGCGTCCCCCTATGCAACCCTTCGATACACCGTGTACACCGCCTCCGATTGAGTGTTTGAGATACTTAAGGTTAACCTCGTGCCAATAAGGGCCGGACCTTCCGCAACTTTAACCTTAACCCTCGAGGGAAGTCCACCGCACCAGGGAAATCCGGACTGAAAGGGGTTCAGAACGCCCGCGCTCAATCCTGAACTACGAACCCCTTGAGGATAGACGGTTTATTTCGTCGTCGGAATTTCGTCTATGCGAATCAATTGTTCACTGCCTAGTAGATGTTTGATTTATTCAGTACAAGCCGAATAAATCTGTGAGCACTTTGCACAGTACAAATTGACTCGATGCGGTAACAAATCCCAATCAGGATGCAAACAAATTACTATTTAATTGTATTGGATGTGTAATTAATATTACAAACCATTATACAGATCTATCAAATAATAAATTTATATATTTATATGATCACATATATATATCATAAAATTTTAAATATACTCGTTCGCCATTTAACATTTAAAATAAATTCATATCTATATTTAGCATTAAGAATTATTGTATCCATTGTATTGTATGACAATAAGAATATTTCGAGTTATTGATATCGTGAAAAATAACCGGAATTTACCGACGCCAAGTGTCGAGATATTGATTAGGGCTATTAGTCTCAAAACTTGTATTTGGCGAAAGTGACCTATTCCAATATACATTCCCGACGTGGGAACATTAATCAGGATTGAACACTGCATTTGTCCATCTATATCGCTCGTAATATGTATGTGTAACATGTATGATTGCTTTTATTTATATACTAGTTCAAAGGAAACAAATGCATAAAACAAACATTGAGAAATTTTAAACACACTTTTATATCGTATTACTGTATTATCAATAATAACAATCGCGCCATTGTATTATTATTTGTAAAAGCGATATAATTAATTGATCAATTATTTTATAAATCTGTTAATTGATTCTTGCATTGTCATCGATGGCGATCAAGTATGTTAAGTTTTAGCTCAATCTGTCATCGGAAAGTGTACGAAAAATCAATTAAAAAATTCCATCCAGACAAACAACTTATATAAAAGTGTGTAATAAAAATATATCGTTTGTATATGAATTGTAATATAAACATTAGTATAGTATTAAAGTGAAAATGTTGTGAATTAAGTAGAAAAAGATTTGGAACGTTTTTGTCCCGGCTTTGATGGATAGATGGATGGATGGATGATTGGATGATTGAACACTGCCGTGAGGTGATCGACGCGTCAAAAGGGGACAACAATCATTCGAATCGTGTAGGATACCATCCCTGTCTAACATCCAACAATTCACTGATTGGTACTGATTGATCGAATGGGAATCACGCGTCACATCCGGCTCACATTCGATATACCCGACCGGGTTCGGTTTGTGTGTGCCCGACTTCCATCCATTCAGTCAATGGACAATTGGTACACAAATGTTGCGAAACGTATCGGTTGCCAACCTCTCGTTCGTCAACGTTGTAAAATTGACGTTGTGTCGTTCGATTGCACGCCGAATCCACTAAATCTTATCTGACGCGTGCGACCTCTAAATTGGACTATTGCTGAAACGATCTGTACGCTCAATTTATAAAGTAAAAATTGTTTCACTTTTTCTTCTTCATGCCGTCTCCTCAAGAAGTTTGACGATTCACACGACTAAATTTTCGACATAGCTATTCGAAAGAATTCTATTGACGAACAGTTGAACCAACGACGAAGATATCTAAGCCATGAATTTTGACGTCTTCTTATTGATCTTTTCCCCTGAAGTTTTCCTTCCAAAATTATCTGGAAAAGCTTATATTTATAATTTCTCAAGATGTGCCTAAGCTATTGTATTTTCCTCAATTTAATTATTTTTATTATTTCTTATTTTCTCCAAAACCTCCTTATTCGCTACCTTGTCGATCCAAAATATTCTTAGCATTCTCCACATTTCGAAGGCTTCCAGAAATTTTTCAGTTTCAGGGTCTAGTGTCTATGATTCAGCATCATATAGAAGAAAATATATGAAAAAAAATTACTAAAATTATAATCTTATCACTATTAGTCGTTATCTACGTCGAGAAATATATAAAATGAGTGAATCCAATCTCGAAACCCCAAAACCATTTCCGATCCGTTTTCGCGACTATCTTATCCATCTTTTATTTATTTGTTTATTTTTTTAGTCGATTTTTAATACAAAGGTTGACACTAAGAATCGCAGCACGATAACGGACAATTACCTAGCGCTAATTAGTCCCCGCGGGCAATTAGTTAATTGGCGTTGTTTTGGCACAAAGTCGTGCGTCCCTCGGGAAAACTGAACGTCGACAGGTTTCGGCACATTAAATCCATGTCTTCGGATTGAAATAGATCAGTTTAAATCAATCGGAAATTGGTCGAGCAATAAAATCGAGCAACGTAACGGTGAAATTGTTAACGATTCATCTTCCAATTGACCGTGGCGTTTTAATTCGTGATCTATTTAAAACAGTCGCTAAATCGTTCCGAAACTTAATCGTCTATTTTATTAACTTGTACGGCTACTTATCTAAAAATTTCCACATTGATATTAATGTTTATTTTTATATTTTTATTTCAACATTACATCTACATGTGAACGTGTTCAAATTTTAAAAGAATAAAACCGACAATGCTATATTGTTTCATTAATGATATATAATTTTACTTATATGTAAAAATTGTGCGGAAAAAAAGATCAGACGATTCGCAAGAGACGGCCAAAAGTGTCACATTTTTTTCCGATTAATTTATGACATTATTAAAATATATTTCTCTATAGAGAAAAAAAAATCGGAATATAGCGCATTGTATTGTAAACGCGAGTTGACGGTTTGGAAATATGCCGAAAGTTAATTAATAGAGATTTTTAGAATATATTTCGTAATATTTATAGAAATATACGCCATTTTTTATTTATTTCGCTGTTGTGTTTTTTTTCTGTAAAAATAAAAAATCTTGCATTTCGAAAGAATACAATTTTTGATCAAGAACATTCATTGTTCATTGTTCTTTATCTAAATAAAAATAATAATAATAAATGCTAAATAAAATAGTGGCGTCGAAAATTTTCCAATGGTGAATTTGTGAGTATTATCACGCTTTTATCTACGGCACGAATAATAATAATAATGCTAAAATAATAACAATAATAATAATTGTAAACGATTTTGCCACAATTTTTTTACGCGCACACTGTAGCGTAAAGATTGAAGTCACAGAAACGAAAAGCGAATTATATATATATTTAAAGATAACGAATGCGGTTTCCGTTTTTTTGTAATTTCGATTTTAATATCGATAATAATTATTTCGGATTCAATGTTAGACGATGTTATTACACGGCGGCAATAATGTTGGCGAACATCTGAAAACTATTATATTTGAATATTCGCGCGCTTTTAATGCACAGTGCGGTTCGAAAATAATGTTCATCTTTGTAGTGGTTACGTTTATATCTGTGACATAATAACATCAACGAATCGATATTTTAATATTGTTTTAGTACACGTTTTACGCACTTACATACCGTATTTAATTAAAATAATTCTCTTGTATCAAATATAATAAACTTAAAGCTTTCGAAAATCGGAATTTAAATATATTTCCTTCTGTGATCAAAAAGTAAGGTGAAATTGAAGGCAGGTAGATTGTATTTTTTTTTTCTAGGTTGGTAGGACTGTCAGCGTCTATTTGTCAAAAGGTTTAATTATCTCCGAGTTACACGTGTTTTTACAACTCTCAGTTCCTTCATCACGATAATGCACATTTTGCCAAAAACTCGATTCATATCGTTTCGCAACCGCCATATTCGCCCGATTTGGCTCCGTGCGACTTCTGGCCATTCGGCAAACGATGCCGTTTTGACACGATTGAGGAGATAAAAACCGAATCGAAGAAGATCTTGAAGTCTATTCCGACTATTTTGAAGACCGGAAAAAGCGTTGGCAAAAAGTGCGTTTTATCGGACGGGGATTACTTTGAAGGGAATGAAATTGATTTGGAAGAATAAATTAAAAATTTACATTTTATAAACAAATTCACCTTACTTTTTGATCACAGCGTTACATTTGTTTTAATAATAAAAAAGTGTGCTTTTACTATTCTATATGATGAAGAAAGTTATACGATTTTATTTTAAATCTTCTCATCAGTTGAATGTTCTGATATTAAAAAAATACAATTGTATTAATTAAAAATACGATATTTTATCATACATATTCACTTACTTATATCGGATTCTAAGCGCTTCACATATATGCGTTCGCATATCAAATGTTTCGCGTTATTATAATACGCTTGATGTTGTCGAGAACGTCAATTCCGGGAATTCGTACTAAACGTTAACTTATTAAAATTTAATTTCGCCCGAGTGCTGGTCGTTTTAATTTTGTTTATGGCCGTCGTTATCGGTTAGTAGTCATCGAGTAGCAGCGGTAGAACGAAAAAGAAAAAAATAGTGACGCTATTACGAGAAACGCACGTGTTTATATTATTATACAAGCCAACGAACGACGATTTTATTGTAATATATATTATCGAATGAAATTTTGAATTTTATATTAATCAACAACGGGAATGGACAAAACGATCGTCGCTATATTAAGACAATCTATATTAAAATAAATTAAATTAGAATTATCATTGTTAAAATGTCAGATTCCGATCGTTACTTTGTATGATATTATAGTTCTCGTCTAAAGTTTTCGACTTGCGATAGAAGTAAATTATTTGTAGAACAGATGTAGACAAAATAAACATTCATTTTACTTTGTTTTGTCGTGAAACTCACGCTTTAGAATACGTGTACATCTATATGGAATATGAATAAGACAGATATGGACAAAATGACCACCTGTTTTATTAACTTCGTTCGCCGCGTTCTAGTCTAGAATTTACTATGAAACTATGAAAAGATGGATATGGATAGATTTCCTCACGTTCTCGGCATATCTCAAGCGGGCCGTTCGTCTCCATAGGAAAAAAGAAGGATATAAAAAGATTGAAAAAAAAAAATATATATATATATAGGAACGAACGACAGTTAATTTATGATACCATATCCGTCTCAAAGCTTTTCGATATAAATAAAAGCTCGCGCGCGACAAGGACGGTCACATTCGAGGTCTCGTTTGCCGAATAAGGACCAAAATAGCGAGTTCTTGCTCTTTTATTCATCCTCAATGTATGGAGTAGATGCTCCTTTTTTCTTCTTCGGCGTACGTACGTCTGTAAATCGATAGCATTAACATGTGTTAATATTGCTTTTCCCATAAATGATGACACAGGATGCTTACAAATAGCTCAAAGCTACTTCTTCTTATTCATCATCATCGTCGTCGTCGTCATTTCTGATAGGGATGCGATGTCTGCAATATGTCGACTCCAGATATGAACCCATAATAAGTCGTAAATATGATGAGGATTTCAAATATTTACCACGTTCATCTTAGATAATTGTATATGCTTCATACAAGTAAAGCTTTCAATTTATTATAATAATATATATTTTTTTACTGGTTTAGTACGAAGAATATGGACAATTTCATATATTTTATCTTTAAAGAAAACATTTATAGATAGTTCAACATTTTTCACCATATAAATTTTTAATTGTAATAAAATATAACTACCGGATGTTCTCAAACTTTTTTTTCAATAAATATTTAATTATTTTAAAATTAAATTTAAACTATTGGACGCTCATTCGTATTTAAAAACCTTTCATCGGATTTTCGACTCCTCGACTCCAATTCGGCATCCACGGCCGTACTCTCGATGTGCGCAATGATCAAGAAGAGTTTTCAAGTTGTGCCGCAATCGAACATCATCAAAAGAAAAACGCCGACTGCACCCTTTCAAATTTTGGCTTTGATGATTTTTTTTCTTAAACACACACATTCATTTTTATACAATCTATACGTATATTTTGTGTACGCTTAGCTTATATCCAGTACAAATAAATCAACACTTGATCGTATCAATAGTCGTGGTTAACTTCAATCGTATGCCGTGATACGTTTTTCCTTAAAAAAAAACCGTAATATATTTGTTTTATATTAATATATATTATTATTTTTTTTTCGAATAAGGTTCATTCGTTTTTATCGCACGCTCGTAAATTTCGTTTAACTCGTTATTATTAATATTTGATTTTTTAACATGTAACATATGGCATAGTCGACGACGACGACTAAAATGTATACGCGAATGTTTCAAATGAAAGAGTTTTTTTTTCAGCCCGTCGTTAATTAAAAACGTATGAATATATTACATATTTATATATATATATATATATATATATATATATATATATATATATATATATACGAGTTTTTTTAAATATTACTGATACGAGACAATTGCTTTCATAGTGTATTAAAATAATATATATTTTTTTATATTTTACCGAGATGCGATTGTCGTTGATAAGGGGTTGTTGACTTTTATTTGTTGGCGATCGTCGTTTTTCCAGGAATATATATTTATGTATATATATATATATATATATATATATATATATATATATATATGTGTGTGTGTATGTATGTATGTATGTGTGTGTGTGTGACGAATCTATCGGCACGCACTTTTATGATTAATTTGCATAAATTCTAGATAAAATATATAATCTATGATAATTTTTTAAGTGCATTTCGATGAAAGCTCTCCAATTTTTCGTTTTTATTTTGAATATAATAAAAAAAATGATAATATATCCAATTAAAATATTTTATATTTTTAATACAAATGATTCATTCTCATACTATATTATATATAGTTCAATTTTTAATTAAAGTTTATTAAACTTTTTTTACGTTTTGTGATAAAAAATAATTAATTTTATTGAAATATAAAGCAGAATATTTTTTATTTATAAATAAAAAAAATATTTTAAAAATGATCATTGAAAAAATATTATAGTACATATAAATCATATCGATTATTATTATATGTATATATGTAATTATTAAAATAATATGTAAATTAGCGAACTGAAACATTTCATTAGGTTTCAATTAATATTATATACCTTCTAATGTGGGAAATATTATGTAAAAGTAATATACGATTGCGCGTGTTTGTAATCGACGTCAATGCTCACATTAATTACACGTTTATGAAACGAATTCGGTGATGAGCTAACGACTCCGATTCCCATCATCGATCGGTCCCGAATGTTCACCACATGTCTTCAAAAAGTCGTCAATATTTTTTACGACCCGAAGCATATGTTTTTTTCCCCTCTCCTTTTTTTTCTTTAAACGTTTCAGAAAATTCTTCTCTATATAATAAACCCGCCGCCACAGCGTGGACGGGCAAAGGGGAGGAAGACGGCGATCTGTCCGCGTGTGAAAGAAAGACGAGAATGATCGAACGCAAACAAAAATTGAAGTAAACCAAAAGAAAAAAAGTGATCTTTCCATATAACGAAAAACTCGTTACAGATGCACAACTTCATTGTTGATCTTATTGCAGACGAACATATGTCTGCATTCCTGCACATGAAGTGATTTGAATGTGTTTTTACTCCAGTTTTTTTTTCTCATCAACCCTCGATAAACATATGCATATTCGACGGATATGTAAATATTTTCGCGATATATTCCAATTACGTGACGTATAAAGCGGCGCTATGGCTCTACGCGGGCCCAAACTTTAAACCCTTTCGAATCGCTTACTACAATTTTTTATTAATATATATTTTTTTTAATTTTCTATATTGAAATTAAATAGATTGGACATCTTTACCATATATCAAAACCTTTTATTATATATTAACGATATGAACATTTTATGTAATTATTGAAACACTTTAAAAGAACCGGAACGTCGTTCAGAACGGTTCCAATTATTCTATGCGACTAATTATAGCTCTAATTTTTATATTAAATTCGCATTTTAACAATTCACTCTACACAATCGGATAGAACAAACCAAAAAAAAAAAAATGAGTGGAAAGCGTCGGAAAAACAATCGAAATTTTTCCATCCATCAAAACAATGCTCTTTCGGATGATGGCTCAGATGAACTTTTCACTCGGCGATACGGAGCCGCATATTTCGACTGCGGCGTAATGAGCGTTTATGTTCAACAGAACGCCTAATGGACAAATGAAATTATATTATTCACTTCATAAATTATTTAGAACAAAAAAGACATTACGACGTGTGTGCGATGATATTTTTTTTATATTTATTTATTTTTTTTATTTTCTGGGAAAAAATCGCGCAACCATTGTGTTTTGATTTCGTGCGTAAGATTCGAAGTCGATTCGGAATCTTAATTTTTTTCTGTTGATTTATAATTTAGATTTCGGATAAAATAATGAAGATATATATAGAAAAAAACGTAGACGGAAGATATCGACCGGGAAGTTGGCTTTCGCAAGATGGTCTCAGATAATATTCGAAGATTATTAAACGGCAATGACGAATTTGTAACGAACGAACGATTCGCTACAGACTTTGATTCTTTGATTGTTTTTTTTTTGTTGTTGTTTTGTTATTTTTTCGTTCGCTTTTGACTCATAATGAGCGTTCTTTGTTCTTTAGCGTTTGTTATTTTTTGATATAAACTTGCACACGTTCGTTTATGTTTTATGCGATGGACGTTCAATATTTTTTTATTGTATTCAAAGTGTTTCATTTTTTTTATGTTTATAAATTAAAAACACGCTCTCAATATTATTATTATTAAAAATGAATTTTGAGAGCAGGAATGATTATTTTAACACTTTACCATGGGGCCCAGTAATTTTGCAAGTATTTCGCAAACTGCTGTGTCAATATTAAAAATCGAATAGATTGAAAATGAAAAATACAATATAATATTTTTTTTCAAATAGATAAAATATTTATTAAAAAGATGATATCATAATTTTATGTAAAATTCAATCGTATTACTGCATTACCACCGTTTACCATCAGACAACCTAAAACGTATTACTACGTTTCCCCCCTTCAACTGTTCGCAGGCGTCAGTAGTATTATTACGCTTTTCCCCGGTAATGTGTTAATATCATGTAAAAATGTTTGAATTATTAAAATTTTTGGAATATAGGTATTTAAATTATTATCTGTGCAATTTTGAAAAAATAGATATTTAGAGCAAACGAATCCAGAAATATTCATAATCGAATACCTTATTCAAAATAAATTTAATATAAAAATGCAACTAAGAAAAGACAATAATAATAATAATAATAAGACAGAAAATAAGAAAGGCTGCGAGAGAGATGAAAAAAAAGACGAGAAGAGAAGAAGAAGAAGACTCGCAGCCCGAAGCTGGCAGCGAGAAGAGAACCGTCAGAAGAAGGAGCAGAATAAAGAAGACAAGAGAAAAAGAATAAAGAGCAGAAAAAAAAGAAGAAGATTGAGTGACGCGACAGAATTATTTGCAATAAGATTGAGAATTGTGGGAGGAGCCATTGTTTCTGTCCTTTTCTATCCGATGCAAGAATTGATGCGTTCGTCTTCTTCTCGCGACGACCAGCTATCGGTCGTTTCGATCGGTACCGCCTCTTTCACATCGTACATATATGTATAAATATATAAAGTTTATACATATATATATATATTTATTTATATTATATATATATATATATATATATATATATATATATATATGTATGTGTGTGTGTGTGTGAAGTTTTACAATGTTGGAAAATGCATCAAGGATGCGCCAAGGACGCCGAATAAAACCAGCGCTTCTAAACAATATCGATCGACCCCATTACAGCATACG
Source organism: Leptonema lineaticorne (assembly GCA_024500535.1). Classification (NCBI taxonomy): domain Eukaryota; kingdom Metazoa; phylum Arthropoda; class Insecta; order Trichoptera; family Hydropsychidae; genus Leptonema; species Leptonema lineaticorne. The sequence continues at coordinate 380,922 of JANIJI010000017.1, read as the reverse complement.
AACGATAGTAACTAATTTTATAACTACGTTTTCGGATTTTTTTTCAGCACGTTCGTTTCTGAAATACGCTAGTATAATAATGCAATAAGTAATCAAGTATCATTATTATTTTTTAAATGTAAATTAATATCTGAATTCACGATAATGATTCAAATTATTTTTTTTTTGATTTATAACATTTTATAAAAATGATTTCCAGCGTTCAACGAGTACAGATCGGGCAAGTATGGCGCGCGCGAGCAATGCTCGTCTAAAAGCATTAATTTGTTAATCTGTGATTAATTATTCTTAATGTCAATATATGACAAATACTGTATTAGTATCGAAATATATTGAAACATTGATCAGTTTCATTTTTTCTTGTTCAAATACAAAATCGAAATTCTTCAATAATATACCAATACAAAAATAATAATTTTAATATAGATTCGTATCCGAGATCTGTCATTTAATACGTATATATATTATAAAACTAACGATATCAAGGTTATATTATATTTTTATATTTCATATACCAATAAACATATACCAATTTTCATATACCAATAAACCAATGAAACTGAACCGTTTTCGTGTTATATATATTATTGTAAATTTATCGTGAATTGCGGTTTTCGATATCGATGTTGTTATTACTAGTTTTCGTTTTTTGCTATCACAATTAACAATTATAATAATTGGACGAAAAATTCTAAAAAAAAATAAATAAAAAAAATAATTTCACACACACACATACAAAAACAGCAATACCTAATCATTATTTATTTTTAATGAACGTACACGAGTTGATATAAAAACCGTAATCGTTTATACGTATATTTATATGATATCGATTTTATATCTTATCTTTTGTCTCTGTCGTTATGATGCTGCCGTTTCATTCTGGCGCAAACTCAATACCTGTCCGATAGGTCAATTAAACGATGTACACACCTTCCACATTTTTGTATATGCCGTCGTCTCTTTCTAACGCTTGCAAAATGAACCTATCGTTTCTCACTCTGACAGTGAATTGATACTGACCAATAAGTCGATAAGGTTAAAATTGACCAATCGCTCGTGAACCAATTGTTATTTATTGGAGCGTAAAGTCGACGCCGGATAAAACGATCGACGATCAAAATCTTATTCAAAATCAAACATAAATCATATTCGTCTTCTATATATTTATTTAAAAGTATATTTTTCTTAGTTCGACTTCAATAATATTATTTAATATTTTTCACGTTGATTTTTAGTATAAAAAATATGTTCTAAAATCATGATTATTCTTATACAATATTAGTATTAATTTCAAATATTTTATATATAATATATATAAATAAAAATAATCAATTAATCAGCCAATAATCGTGTCGGAAAAACGTGTCTCACGATCGACGAGCTTTTCGTTTTCGCGGAAATTTTACTTGCGCTTCGCATAATTTACAGTATGAAGTTCCGCGAAACACATTTTGAGATGAGCAGCGAGATAACGGATTGCCAGGAAAACCGATTCCTGAAATCGAAAACGATTTTTACTAATACGTCAGTGAAAACGCACAATCTTTATCGATCGTAAGATTTATCTAATTACATAGATCTATTTTCATGTTTTTATTTTGTTTATCCGTACGATTGAACGGCAAATTCTTGTAATATCGCTTGAATTTTATAATTTTTATTATACTTGATACGACGTTTTATTTGTTATATTATATGTTTTAAATAAATAATTCTATTTATATACTTTTTCTTATATAATTAGTGTATCAACCCTTAAATTATTCGTGCTTATTTTTCCCGGATTTTATTGAATTTCATTGATGAATAATCCATAATTTCAAGCAAGATATGAATATATATATATATATATATATATATATATATATATATATTTGGCAACGGCATTCACGTCAATAATGATGAAGATGACGATCCCCCGTTGGTGACAGGGCGGTGACCGGTGCCCGATGAGTCACTGAAGCGTGGGCAACGGATAAACACTGCGACCCACGCACGTCTAAAAATATTAATTCGAAAAATTATGCTCTTGACTCGTAAAGAAACAACAACGGCCATAACCGATCTTAACGATTTCGATATGAGAATTTCGTGTAACCCCTATATGAAGTGATGGGGTTGCGCGCGATGAATAAACGAATCCAAAGCGATTACGTACCGAGGTTGTCACTGCGTCACATTCAATGCTAATCTAATATATTTTCTATACTTGCGAATAAAAACAATATATAACACTGCGATCAAAAAGTAACGTGAATATGTTTATATAATGTAAATTCTTTATTTATTCTTCCAAATTAATTTCATCTAAATGATAAAATGCACTTTTGTCAACTGTTTTTCCCGTCTTCGAAACAGTCAGAATAGTCTTTTTCAGGTATTCACAGTAGTATACATACCATATAAATATATTTTTTGATTTTTTTAATGTTGCGGTCACACACATAAAATCATCGATTGCATACGTGATTTAATATGACAAAAATATGACTATTTTTCTAATGTATAATTGATGACATGACAAATGAGATGGGCGGACGGCGACATTGCGTCTAATTCTGTTGACAGTTTTCTTCCCACGTGGAATATTACGCATGTTATTCTATTTTTTTTTCCTATTCATTAAATATATTTTCTATAATCCTATTATATTATTATTAAAATATATTTTAATAAATTTATATCATATTAATTTCAAATGACGATACTAAATTAAATTCAAAATTGAATACCATTCTTTACTGAAAAAACATTCTTATATAAATTATTTTTTAGCTATTATCATGATAAAACTGAATTATAAAAAATATGTATTTTTTTCAAATGTTAATGCGGTAATTATTCTAAATCACTCTCAATACGACTAAATCATTAAATATAATGTTACCCTCTAGTAAATCACTTAATAATAACCGATTAAATTATTTAATAAAATCGATTATATTTAATTATATTAGACGTGTATGTCCTTAATATTCTAAACATCTATCACTTATCTCTCAAATAACCGCAATTACGACGTTGTAATTTATATTTTAATTACATCTATCAACTGAAAGAATCATTATTATACACTTGCAACACATTGATACTTAAAGCAGAGCTCCTCAATCTTTTTAACGTTGATTAAAGTTGTTCGTAATAATGTTGATGAACAGGTTTTTTTTTCGAAAAAAACGAATATAGACGTGAAAATGTATTATTTTCGACATTGTAAAAATAAATAAATATTATATTTGGAACGGGACCGAGTTTCGATTTTTTTTACATACTCATTGTTGTCACGTTCGTTGACATTTGCTTTGATTTATTGTGACGTGAAAATTTTCCAATAAACAAATTGTAACAAATAAAATATAAAATATATATAATAAAATATAAAATATATAAATAAAATATAAAATATATAAATTCTCATATATATATATATATATATATATATATATATATATATATGAGAATTTCGCGTGTGGGTTTCCCCGAAATCCCTCTTGGAAAAGTTTTCTTGGCAGCGGCCAAGAAAGTGTTAATAGCGCTAATTAAATACTATAATATAATCTCGATAGGATTAACTTTATCCCGAGTAATGCTGTAATCTCGATTATTATGCTTTAATTATAAGCATACTTATATCAATATTGTGTATTAATATCGAAAAAGTACTAAGTTAAATTTTATATATTTATATATATTTTTTTTGTAATTAATTTCGATTATATTATTACAAATCAATATGTAAAATTTTGGCAAAGAATCTGTATTGAAATTTTATTATTTATAAAAAGATGTTTAAATTTAAAAAGTCAGATGATATGTTTCAATTTATTTACTAAAAATTGTTATATATAAAATTTGCTGACTCAAGTTAGTATAAAAATTAATTTCCAAAAGAAAAGTTACGATTTCATTATGACTCTTTTAAAGTATAAATTATAAAAAATGTCTATAAAAGATATATGTAATAAATTTATAATTGAAATTATGTTGACAATTTTACAATACATATTGTAAATAAAAATATTTCGATAATAAAGAATGATGACAGCGTGTCACTCGTCACAAATTTCAATATTACACGTGTTTTTATGCCTTATTGCAATATTGCAATAAGGCATAAAACACGTGCACTTAAACCCACGTGTCATCGAGTAGCATTCAAAACAAATTTACGCATTTCAAGTTTGAGATTCACTTGAAATAGAATGCAGTCGCTAATTATTACAACGAGAGAACGTTTCCTTTAGAATAAATAGACCGCTATTATGTTTTGATGCGAACGGGCTGCGTTCACATTAAACGCGCGTGTTGAAATTATTTTTATTTTTATATTCGAATTCATTAATGTATATTTTTTATATTAGTATATTTTGATTACGTAAGATTTATTATTTATATTAATACATATATTTTTTATTTTTTGTTTCAGGTGAGTTCTTGACTGCGTCGCATCCGAAACGAATGTTTATTATAGTCGAACGGTACGTGCGTTTGATCGCCTTTTTGATATTTTAACCGTTCAGAAAGCTCGGCGGCGAAGGGGTTATTTAATTGAAATCTTCAAAAAGCCATTCGACAGACAGTTTCCAAATGTTCTTCTGCGAAGTTCGTTCGGTTATTAATCGAATAAAAAAGAGACCGACTCGTCTCGGCGGGAGATCTTCGATTTCTGAACGCTTTTATTATTATTTATATGTAAATATATATGTATATATATGCGCTCGTATTTTTTTTATTACACATATTTGAAATTATTGTTATTTTAATCTTTTTTTATGTAACGCTTTGACGTACAGATCTCAATTCAACGTCTGAATGGTCTTCCATTCAATGGCGAGTTATTTATTCGTCACTTTTTGACACGTCGCATACTTGTCTGGAGAATTCGCATGCTTTTCGTATGAATGACTCTTAATGTTATTCAATAATAGCATAAATAACATCAACGATATCGTCCGATAGCCGTCGATGCTCATAGGGCACAAATGTCGCGAGAAAATTCGCGGCAAAATTACTTTCAAAATCGTAGAAAAAATATATATATATATATATATATATATATATATATATATATATATATATATATATATAATGTAATGTTTAGTCATTAATACGATTATCATAAACTCGAAGTTTATCATTTATGATGTCGTAAAAATTGTAAAATGTTAAATTTTATTATCATTATTTTATTGAATCGTCATTAATATAAAGAATACGTTTTCATTGTCATTCTTTAATCGCATATATAAAATGATCGTTATTTTCGTCGTATTTATAAATCCTTTGTTCATATTATTTTCTTTTATAATTTTCATTAAAAATATAAATATTGTTATTTTTCAATTTAATTTATAATATATATTTGTTTCTAACATACTTTATTCCAACTTATTTCAATTATTTAAAATATATTATTTTATATCAGGCGTGTCAAACTCATAGCATATTGCGGGCCACCTGAGTTTTGTGTACTAAGACGAGGGCCGCAGTTTTCATTTTCATTCTAGTCGCTGGTTGCAAGTTTCAACTAAAAGCGTTACAAGCTTGAAAATAAAAATATCACTTTTAATTTAATTAAACTGTACACTACAACTTTATTAAACGGAACTACAATTTTTAAAAAAAGAAAAGAAAAATTGTACGAAAGTACAATTTTTTATATAATTTATTTTCAATATTAAATAATTAGACGATATTGTTCTATTTAAATCTAAATTACATCGATAACTTTCACGTACTGATAATTCGCAATGGCGTCCTTTTGTCGACGATTAATATTGCGAAACGTCTTTCAAAACGGTTAAAATAAAAACGACAAAACAATAAATAGATAAATCTATAAATGAAAACGAAAACAAAACCCCATGTATATATTTAAATATATTTATATATATATATATATATGGAAAAAAATCGTCGATCTATAAAGTTAGTTCATTATAACGTTTGTGGCACATTATCAGACCGGCAGATAATAATGCGTTATTTTCAAACATTCATTCCCATTTCCGTTCGTTCGGCCACTTCCTGTCTAAATGCCACTATTGCCGTCCATATCGGACGTCGAATATATTCAATTTTTCCCTTTTTTTTCAATTATTATTTTTATTATTATTATTGTTCGTTTCCCAATTTTCGACGTTCGTCGGCTCTTTTTACTCTTCGGTTATTATCGCTCATTTTGTCGCATCGTTAATTAATTGGACGTGGTTTTTTTTTCTGCCATTTTGTAAATAATAATAATTATATATATATATATACATTTTTTTTGTTCGTCAATACAGAGTCAATCTCGAACAAAAGAATCACCACCGCGAAATTATCAATTCAAAACGTTTTTCGGTTCGTTCCATTCACGGGAAAATTCAAATTAACCCACCCCCGCCAACCCCATTTCCCATTCGTTTTTCGTCCTTTATCTATTAAAAAAAACAACCCTTTTTTCGCGCAATTTTTCCCTTTTCTTCAAAAAACCTCGCCCGTTTCCTCCTTTTCAAAAAAAAAAAAAAAAAAAAAAACACCCTTTTGCGACGTTCTCACTTCGTGTTGTCGGATTGTATAATTAAAAATGAAAATGTTTAATCGAGTCTGAAATACTTCACGATTTTTATTCTTTATACTAAAGTCATTTTATACGACCACTTTTTTGGGTACAATTTTAAATATAAAATCAATTTGCGTTCGTTTTGAATAAAATCGGCAAATTTCATATTTGTATATATAAAAAAATATTTAATATAATCAATTATATTAATAAAAATATAATAAAAAATATTAGATAAAAATATCTAAAATTGCACTATGACTGTGAATCGCATATAACTCAGATTCACTTTTATCAATTATTTTGAAATGTTGTATACAAAATATTCACAATATACATATAAATAATGTTAAATTAATTTAATTTTCTAATAAAATATAAGATAAAAACTAAAAAATAGTACTAATTTTATTTATTAATTAACAATAAACGTGTACAAGCATCGCTATTATCCATATAAATCGTTCAGTAAGAAAAACGCGGAATTTCTTGATTTTTTTTTCAATAATTTCATTTCGTTCGATGCGGACGAGGCTTTAGAAATTATAGCGCATGCAAAATTTCAGCTCGCATTATGTAAACGAATCCGGTGCCGTTTCGTAATTGTACATGACACTTTTGTGATGAATTTTCAATAGAGTCGAGAACAATCGGAAATTCAATACGAATTAACAGAACATGATTTCGCTTCAATTTATTTATTATTTTTCTTTATTTTTCCCATTTATTTCCTATCGAGGGTAGGGGGAAAAAAGCGTTCCGATGCGTTTCTTCGTTTTATTTTATTTTATTTCATTTTTTTTTTAGAAATAATGAAATAAATAGTACATCGTGTAAAACGACGTGCCGCACGGCGTGCAACCTTTTTATTGTACATTTTATAAATGACGTGTCTATGCAAATTCGGTGACAGTCGTTTGATTGAACTGAATATTGAAGTAATAATAATAATAGTAATAACGAAAGTAAAAACAACCCCATTTTATTGTAATTTAATTGTTTTTTTTTTCAACTTTTTTTATTTACCCTTTATTTATCGTTTGAAGTAGTATTTGATATGTATTTTTTTTCTAAATTATATATTTTTTAATATACTGTGATCAAAAAGTAAGGTTAAGGTAAATTGTTGTATAAAAATCCCTGGCATTAGAAAGGCAGATAAATTGTATTTTTTTTCCTATATTGGTAGGACTGTCTATAACATTTGTTTGTCAAAAGATTTAATTATCTCCAAGTTACACGTGTTTTTACAACTCTCTGCATTGTTTCTTCGTGACATTTTTTTGCCAAAAACTCAACTCATATCGTTCCGCAACAACCGTATTCGCCTGATTTGGCTCCGTGCGACTTCAGATATTCAGCAATCATAATAAGTTAAGATTACATATTTGTGATGTTATAAAATCATGTCAAATATTTATGAATTAAAAATATCTATGAATTAAAAAATATTTATGAATTAAAAAAATCTACATTTAATTTCAAATAGTTCTTATATATCTTTTATATAATAAGATATATAACTTTAAAAAAATGCTATTTGAATACGATATTTAATATGGGGTTGTTTTATAAGCGTTTGTACACCCCCACGAAGTACGCCATATCCTTAATAACGAAACCGAATGCGGTAATATATTTTGATTTTTAATTTTATTCTTGACAGCAACCTATTCCTTCAAACCGCCCCAACCGGCTCCTTCAACCCCCAACTAACGTTTTGCTAGACGATAATTCAAAAAAAAAGCACATCCCTTGAAATTTTCAAAATTTTCAAAAATTCCGCGCGACGATCGAAGCGATTTTTTTGATATTTTTTTTTTCAACCCCCCCGCGTTGAATCCATTAAATATTCACGACGTTTCATTTTGCGTTTTGAAAGATTGGCTCTATTTAACTTTTTTTTGCCTTTATTACTCTCTATACTTTTTCACCCCTTACGTGTATATGTGTATATATATATATATATATATATATATATATATATATATATATATATATATATATATATATATATATGTATATTTTATCCTCGGAGAAAGCTTTGTTTTCATTATGTTTTATGCTCTGGTGTAAAAATTGCACCCGCGTAAGGGTGTAATAAATTTACTGGAATTTTTCTTCGGAAACAATATCGATCCATTACCCCGTGAAATGCACAATATTTACGACATTTTCTACATACATATATATATAGAGTATTTTTTAATTTATTTCGCTCAAAGCATGAGTTAAGGGTAGTTTGGTTCGTTCACGGGGTGAACGGGCTACGGGAGTTGAATGACATCTCTAAAGCGAAAGCAAAATCTTTTATATTAAAAAAAAAAGTTTTTTTCAAATATATTAATGCGATTTGCTTAATTAATTTAAATATATCAGCTTTATATATTTTTAATTTATTTGTCTTGTACTGTTTTTGCCGTTGTAAATCTGAAAAATATTTTAATATAAATGTATCTTTTTAATTTTTGTTTGCGAATTTTAGTATTTTATATATAATAAATTTTGTTTTAAGGATAATTTTTTTATACGTCGTTTTTTAGACTTAGATAGTTATCAAAAAAAATATTTTAATATATACAATATACATATTATTATAAAAAAATACATTAAAAACTCACTTTTTTCAAATTGTATATTTGAATTTAATTCATTTCAACCCTTATTTGATATCGTATGAGATCGTGTGTAATTTTTATCTTTGATTCGATATTATCGCACACGGATAGAACATCGTCCGCCTAGCGTTTGTTTATCCGCCCTTACGGCCGCCTATCGAAATATTTCCTCCCTCCCCCCATTCCCCTCGCGACACTATACTATACAATGAATATTTCTATCACTTATTTATATGCAACGAAACCGGGGGGCGGTTCAAAGCCCGCGAGACACATAAAAAATAATTTAAATCGTTCGTAAAAATATAACCATTTGCCGAATAGATAGGACGAGAGAAAAAGAGACGAGCACCTCACACTTACTATTTCCAAAAAAAACCGCCACCCCTTCATACACCCTCATCCACCCTCAACCTTTTTCTGTTGAATTCGCCTCTGTGTAATATAAATACAATACTGAACTTATTGTGTGTGTGTGTGTGTGTGTGTTGGTGTGTATTTACAACTTCTCTCTCTCGTTCTCACCCCACATCTTATTTGCATATTAAAATAATCTAAGCCGAACGTTAGGGATGGAAATGTTAACACCGCACCCCTCATCCCTTATGCTTGTATCGCAATGCAAGCCAAATAATGTATATTGAATATATGCATTTTAAATTTTTAATATTTTCCCTTCTTTTTTTTGTATGTGTGTTTCATATTTATTATAACTACAGTATTATATTTTTGATAAAACATCCAATTTTACCGCAGCGCTGTTTACAAATTGTATAGTATCGAAAATAATAAGGGTTGAATATATTATTTTCATACAATATTGTGCATATTTTAATAATATTTAATATTTAATAATAAACGCGATATTTAAGATTTAATTCAACGACTACCGATAACTATAATACAATATTTCTCAATACACAATGTCTATATAAATTAATACTATTTTTTTTATAAATTATATTTTAAAAATATATATGCACATATTTATTAAGAACTCGATAAATATTTCGCCGATAATACATATCGACTTTCGACCAAAAAGAAAAAAAAATACAGCATACAAATTTATTATAAAATTTTCGTTTATTCAATTTTTATCATCTCAATACGTTTTAAAAAATATATAAAAGTAATGAAATATAAAAAAATAATAATACCGATAATTCGATATTAATATGCGGACGTGCAAACGATTTCCACATCATCACATTCGAGATAAATTTACATCCGCTCGCAACAAACGCAAGCACACACAAATCGACTCTTTGATCATCGTCAAATTAATAAATATTTCGCATAAAAGAATCGTTTGAGTGTATTATTATTGCATACACTTTTATACGAAAATTAAATAATAATAATAATATTAAAAATATCAATAATATAATGCATCGTTTTGTTTTTAATCACCCTTTCTCGTATTATTCGTTATTATTTATGTTAATATTATATTTGAATTGTACGAGATATCGACTTCCGTTCGCGATTGTTTATTTATCTCGTATTATTCGTTTAATATTTAATATAACATAATATTTGATGATGTCTGACGTATATGGGGGGTCACTGAGATTTACCATCTAGTTTCTCAACCTTTCGCATTTTTAATTATTAATATTTTGATATATTAATCTGTTTTTGTGCGATTCATTTTTTTTGTGCGGCATATGAATCGCGGTAGATTCGTTGAATTATAAAAATGTTGGTAACACTTTTTTGCTATCAGTGTATATATGTATATACAAGTGTACCCGTGTACGAATTCGCACACGAGTCCACCGTGTGTGTATGGTCATTAGAAATATACACCTTTTTAATACACAGTTTATTAAAATTAAATTGTAAATATTATAAAAGTAACATAAATTAACAATTCATCTAAAGAGAGTGACTTTTTTTATGCGACCCCCTCTATCCAATATTTTTTTATATGTTGTTTTAAAATTATTTCTTATATCTATTTTAGAAGTTTCTGAATATTTTTTTTTCTGAAAAACAGGTTAGACTGTATACCATATATACTTTTATTATTATTATTTTTATATACAAAAGTTAACAAACCAATTAAACCGTGTATGAGTAAAAAAAATGCCATTTGACACTTTATCGGCACGGGTCGGATGAATTATTAATCCTGTCATTGTTTCTTGTATCCACCGATAAATTCCAATTATTCATCATCTCCCATATCCTCCCCCAAATCTCGTCATAGATAAAAAATCGCACATTGCAGTCTTATGATTGATAATATCGTCACTATATACGCAGCGTGGTAATAAAGGGCAATAATAATAGTCGAAGGGATCGTCTATTGCTACCGATAATTGTATTAAAATATTTTAACGAATATTTTTTCATACTAGATATTCGTTAATAAAATGCAACGTTGACGCCATTTTTTTTCAAATTGAAGAAAGGGGGGTTTGAGTCATAGTTTAATCTTATTGTTATGATTTTTTATGTATTTATTCATTTGATACTACGTTCGAAATCCCCTATAATAATCGTTGTTCGCTTTTAATTATAAGCGTACTCTATGTATGCATGTATGTATGTAAATATCGATTTTTATTACGCATATTAATAAGTGTAAAAAAATAATAATATGTACACATGCGCCAGTTGAATTAATAATTATATTTTTTTAACTGCGATTAACTCATTAATAACGGTATGATTATTTCAGTAAAATGTAATATTATTATTTTTTCATTAAAATACGAATAAAAAATCATAATTATCATAGTCTTTATATTGAACTGTGATTTTAATCATTTTTATTATATATATACACATATTCGAGTCATTAATTCTATATATAAACTTAAAATTTTATTTCTTAAAAATTATATTTGATATAATTATAATTATTTTAATATGAAAATTTATATGCATAAATAAATATTATCAAAAATTCTAAATTACGATACGCTATTTAATATAATTATTTATATTGCTCCGTTTTGAATGACCTTTATATATAAAATGATATCATCTGTTATAATATATTATACATTTTTTTTATTGTAAATATTTTACGTATTAAATAATCACATTTTTTTATATTTCAAATTCAACTCTATTGATCGTAATTATTTTTTTTTTATATAATAGGTAAGTTTTTTAATAGATATTTATTACATTTTATCTTTATGACTTTTTCACATGTATATTGCAGTTTTCATTCAGTCAAAATATACTTATATATATATATATATATATATAAATAACTTTAACGATCAAATTAGACCGAAAGTTTAAAGCCATCAGATCATTCCGGGGTTAATAAATGATAATTCGAAATATAAACAAGGTGTCGGTACATAGAGATGAGTATTTCACTCCCGTAATATAAAGTTTAGTTCTAATTTTGTTCCCGTTGCAGCGAAGATGGAGAATATTCGCGCAAATGAAGTGATGGCAGACGACCGTAAATTATCCCGAGAATTTTCTTAGTAATGAGAAGTAAATGAAAAGGGAAAACTCGCACCGACAGAAAGAAAATGGCGGACGACATAAATTAAAACAGTGAAAAATCGATACGAGACCATATAATGAACACGTTTGATATAATGATTAGTATAAAATACTGTAAATCAACGTTGAATAGAGTAGTTTAATGTTAATGTCGAATTTTGTATTTGTGCCCTCTTTTACGACAAAACCGCGAACGCTGCGTACTTATTGACATGTTCCCGATATATTTTCGCGCGTATATAAGTATCCGTTATCCGCGCTGTCGGCCCGCAAAGGGTTAAGCCGTTTTATTCCCGTCTCTCCCTTGAAAACGTAAACTTTCGCCGTTCGAAACCTTTCACTTTTGGAGACAACGTTAACCTTTATTCAACAGACGGACCTATTATCGGTTCAGATTCACCAATGCGTAAATATTCGGATGAAAGGGGATAAGTTTTCCGTGCTATAAGAGTACATACGCGCCGCATTATGCAATGGAAAATTCGAAATTGACAAAAAAAAAATAAGGTATTCACGATCCCTTTGAGATGAAAGCGAAGCGTCGGAGTTTTGATAATTTTGATTTATAAATCTAAAAATTGTCGACAATATTTTAATTTAAAATAAAATAAAATCGTTTATAGCCTTCAACACGGCCTTCGTTATTAGCGCACGTTTACGATGCAGCTGCGCTGGTTTCGCGAAACTTTTACACGATTACACGTCCAAAAAAAAAAAAAAAATGAAAAAAAAATCAAACCATCCCCCTTAACATTTGTAGTTGCAATTTTGTTCCACTACACTAAAAAGACAAGTTGCCCGCTTCCGCGTGTTAACGGCGTGCATGCTTAGCCGTCGTAGATATTTGTCCAGATAGTTCCGAGATAAAATTTTTAGCAAACGCCGAAATAAAACTAGAGTTTTCGGCATGGCGAAGGCGGGCTTTTTTCAGGGTGCAAAAATAAAATAAAAATAAAATTGTATATATATTTATATACGTTACAGTAACGGCGCTCGTAAAATAGATGAAAGTTCGGCGTTGAACCGCGGTCACGAAACGTGCGGATGCACATTGTGCAGTTCCCTTCATAAATACGAAATTTTTCGCGTGATTCGAAAGTCGTGTTGTACGGCGCGGGTTTTTGTGTTGTTTTCCACGCATTTTTTTTCCCCCACATTTTTTCCAACCTTCCTTTTATTTTTCATATACGTCGTGAATTAAGATGATAAGTGTTTTTTCAAAGGAAATTTTTTATATTTGGTATATAACACTGTGATCAAAAAGTAAGGTGAAACTAATTAAACCTTTTGACAAACAGAAACTTGGAAAATGTTATAGACAGTCCTACCAACATAGGAAAAAAATATAATTTACTTACCTTTCTAATGTCCGTGAATTTTAAATGACAATTTCACCTTACTTTTTGATTACAGTATTATAATCTTATCCATTTAATCGACTTATGTATTTGAATTTATATCCGGGGTGATTATCAACCAAATCAATAAATTTCGCCGACAAAGCAGGCATTATATAACTCATCCCCCATTTCCGGGTATTATATATTATTCAGGAGTCATTCTTACGGATACCGGTGTAATAATAATAAAACGGATGTCTCGCAACAATATTACATCGGAATTAGACGGAATCCGCGATGAGGGATACTCCTGTGCCCCTTCGTCTCCTAGTGCCAATAAAGTGATGCTCTCTTCGGAATATTATTTATACAGAGAACTGGAAGCATCCGTATCGCTAATTAGTCTTCAAAGGGTAGCGAAATGCGGGGCGAACCAGGCTCCGATGGGGTGGAAATGAGGCTTTACACGCAGCCACCACTCATAAATAGCCTTATAGATTTTACTAGATCTCACTGACGAATTTTACGAAAGACTCGAATCTATATGTACAGTCTAAACAGTATATATTGCATACGTAAATATATATATATATATATATATATATATATATATATATATATATATATATATATATTTACAATAAATATTATTGAAAAATATTTTACTTAATAGTGATGATCTTATATGCAAATATATATATATATATATATATATATATATATATATATATATATATATATGAAATATTAATAAAATTTCAAATTTTCATTGTAAAACTCACGATGGCGGATTAGAAAGAATGGCGGACCTCGCATACAAGGGCCAACGATGATGGCGGAGGAGAAAAAAAAACCCCCGAAAGCTCTTTTGATATATTCATACGCGAGCAAAAAGTGTCCATTAGATTCCTAATAAATTAACGCTGCGGACATCTGAGGCGAGGAAGGGCGACCGGGTTCAAGTGAACCCTTTTTATATATAATATATACGCACATAATGTCCCACACCCTATCGACATCTGTCTTCCACCTCTGGACCCGAAAATCTACCCTTTACTTTTGTGCAAAAGTGTGCGCGTATTTGTGCGTATGCCCTATCTGCAAAAACATAAAGGGAGAAGGTCCTGTTAAATCTCGTCCTTCATTTTTCGCGACGTCCACCGCCCACCCCCCCTATGGAACCGTGTCAAACATCATAGATTACTTATACGTCGGTTCAGTGTCGTATCTCAATAAAGATACGTAGAAAATTACATATAAACCTTAAATTGTTTTCTCAAATAATAAATACTGAATACATTAATTATTTGTCTATCAATAATATTCTATTAACACGTTCACACAGGCGTGTACAATACAGTCTCATCATACGGTGAAAAACCAAATATTATAGTAGAATTATATTTTAAATTATCCGCCGGCGTGAACGTGTTAATTAAAAAAATCAGTGCAAATCTCAATATGCGTGCATTTTTTTTTTCATTATTTATAAATATTATTGTATCGAAAAATATTTATATTATTGTTGAAAAGACAATATAAATAATCAACAACGTGTTAGTATTGTAATAGAATCATTAACGCCCACGTCTAGTCGTGAACATAAATAGAACTAAAAGACGATACAAATGTTTGTATAGTTTATAATAGATAATAATAGAACTTTCGGATTGAATTCGTAAAATCGTATAAAATATTTACATAATTTTGATCGATCTAAAAATTATATATATATATATATATATATATATATATATATATATATATATATATATATATATATATATATATATATATATATATATATATATATATATAGATATACAATTATATAAATTTTCATAGAACACGCTGAATAATAGATTCGCAGGCGTGTCTTAATCTAATTCGAAAAGCGCCCCTATCGATTTTTCATTTAGCATATTGCCCGTGCACATTAAAAGCGGACCTTCAAAAAGTTTTCCCTCATGTCATCACACCATAAATAGACGAAATGTGCGTTCGTACACCCGAAAATAAAGTAGAGACATCAGATGTTGAATTTCCATAAGGGCTGTTCGTAATGTCAGCGACGGCGCGTTATCGATACGAAAAAACTGCCCCTATTAATTTTTTATATATTATATATAATTTTGAATATTGCATTTGATTTTTTTACGATGGTCTTTGAAGTCGAAAATATTCGTTTTTATTTTTATTTTTTTTTTTTTTGTGACGATCATTGCGTTTGGCAAACGACTTGAGTCGCTAATATACGATTTCTTTTATTATATTGTTCCAATTTATTTAAGATCGCAATTTGAATGCAACGATAAAAATGAACGAAACGTATAATACATCTTCTAATTTTATTGAACTTAAAATTATCTTTGTTTATTTTAATCGTTCGATATATATATTTATATATTTGCATTATATATAAGGGTTGTTTTAATAGAAAAAAAATAGGAAAATTTTTTTTCGTAGCCCTGCCGCAATCATTTTCACGAATTCGATAGCTAATGCCGCCCACCTCGCAACCCTTTTTCACTTTTGCGGACCGAAGACTTCATTTTCCAACCCCCTTTCGATTCACTCCCACTCTTCGTCTTCATCCCCCCGACAGTCGCCAAAAAGGGCTACGAATGTGTATTACGTTTTTAGAATCAGACAAATAATTGACAGCAGGGCTCTAGCACCGCATTTCATATCTCAATTTATATTATTAAGATTTTAAGAAATTTATATTAATTTTTAATATAAAATTGTTTACAAATTGAAAAAAAGAATATTAAAATTTTTCATCGTAATTTGTACAAAAATTTATTACATAAGTGTAATATAATTTGCAAATAACTTTGTTGCAAATCGTTTATTTAAACTATATATTATAAATTTTGTTTTTTAAAAATGCTGAATATGCTTGTATCTAAAAGTGAAATGGAAATTCATCGAAACAGATTTTAAACGAGTAAATTTTAGATTTCAGCTTTATTTTCACGCGTACATCGATCGTTTTTCATCGACCGTTTTGTCGCTGCGCTACACAACGACGGGGCAAACAGCGAACGACCGTCATAAAATTTAACACATTTATTCCCCGAACAAAGACGAGACACGCGCATTCAAATAATATAATTACACACACACATACACATTTATAATATTGTAACGGTTTTTTTTTCGAGTACGAAATATAACAATAATAAACGATCACAATATATACAGCACATACAAATAAATACGGGCACGCGTGAAATAATAATAAAGATAAATTTTTCGTACGAAATGTGCCGTTAACGTTTCAGTTCAAACGGCATGTCGTTAATTCGAATAATCTTTTTAGCAGTTTTTTTTTAATTAAATAATTAGAATGAGACGGACAATATGCGAAAGTGAGACGGCAACAAGTGAAAAATTCGAGGAACCGTAAGTGATTGTTTAGACGATATTAGTTGAAAAATCGTGTACATGTTGCTTTGCATTTGTAAATATAGATATGCGATTATATTTGGAGTACTTAAAAAAATCTTGTAATTTAATAATTAGTATGTCAAAAAAGACGGGTCCTCTGAAACAAAATTTTATAAATTTATATATGAATGTTTGTGTGTGTGTGTGTAACTTATTGTAAATTTTATATTAATTTCGCGGTTGAAAGGTTTTTTGTCCACGTCGTTTCGAAAAGATATAGAGGAGTCCTATCTGGTGTCGTTTTTTGGAGTGTGGCCGTAGACGAAACGACGGAGAGGGTTGAAATCGGGGGGACGCAGAGGAGTAGGATAAGGGTTATTTTCGGTCTGCAGAGCTTGTGGGATCCGCGGAAGAGGGATGTGGAGGGTGAGAGGGGAGAGTGGGTGGCGGTTAACCCTCTGACGGCTAATTATTTGATGCCTTATGATGGTGGGGTCCGGAATATAGACGCGAGCCTTACTTGTGTGTTCAAGCCTGCACGTGATGTAAGGGGTGGTCAGCAGACGTCGACAACCATTGCCAATTCGATTAATATCTGTAAAAAGTGTGCCGCACTCGAACCGTCCTCTACTTTCGTATTAAATTTAATGCTCGAATTTCGTTAATTTATGACGATTTTCTTTAGTTTTGAACGAATATGATTAATATTTTATACAAAACTAGCTGTAACTCGTTCACGCGTTGCTGTGTTATGCATCTAATAAAAATCTGAACAAAAAGGTAGTTTTGATACATCAAACATAATTTATTAATGACCAAATGTATACAATACATCAAAATGAAAATTAACAATAAAACTATCCTTACATATATGTCATTTATCCATGATTATATTTTTAATAAAATAATATTAATTAAATTTTATTTTGATATTTTTGGGATACTTTTTTCGGGAGCACCTAGAATCCTGAACTCTGATTTAAAAAATAATTAAAAAACCTTCCCTGGGATATACCTAATAATTCCCCAAATATATTTAATTTTATCTTTTATCATCTCAGCTACATTATAATTGTTATTTATAACTAAAAAATGCATTTCAACACTGTAAAACTGTCCTCTCGTACTTATTTACGTATATTTCATTCGAACGATAATATCGACGAACTTTTGGCACCGCGTTCAAAGCTCGACAATGTATATTCATAATTATATTTATGCCTGATAATTTATATCCACGCTGCCAACAATTAGCTCATTTTTGATCGAATCTTATCTTCAAAAAAAAAAAATAATAATAATAATAAACGTCTATAATTAATTCGATATCACTAGTCAAATATTTGCTAATTGCACTCATTTACATGGAATTTTATTGTGTCGTAAAATATTTATATATTAACGACACGTCGACATAAAATAAAAACCGATTGTATTGTTAATAAATGATCCACATTTGAACCGCAAATCATTGACATATTTTTTTTCGTGCGGTTTCCTCTTAATGTGTCCTTTTTTTTCTATATTTAAATTGCGATAATGGAAAAAAATGTTTCAATAACGAGGTTTACTCATTTACAAATAATTCGTCGAATCGTTCGAAATAACAATAATAATAAAATTTATTATTAAAATTGCGGTGTGATTTAGTTGTATATCAAAATATTCGTCAAGGTTTAAATATCTTTTTCTAATTTTATCGATTTCATATTTTCAGTTAGCCATTAAAGAATTATAATTTTTAACCAGATCTCTCTCTCTCTCTCTCTCTCTCTCTCTCTCTCTCTCTCACACACACACACACACTCATATATATATATACAATTTTTATAAATTAATTTAATACGGATTGAACTTACGATCTGCCAAAAAAAAATGTACTAGAAGACTTCGTTTTTATTGAGTGTACTTATGTCGTTCGGTTTTTAATCGCTTTTTTCGTATTTATTAGGCATTAAAAACGTTGCAAAATAGGCAATTTGGTGGGTTTTCGTCGAATCGTCGATGTTCAACGTGCACCGTTTGACGGTCGGTCGCAAAGTGCGGTTTAATCCCTTGAAATTTTTCATAGCTCGCATGTGACGAGGGTCAAAAACGAAAAACTCCGTGTGGGTTTCGGGGTGGGAGGGGTGGTTTTTAAATGCTGCGGGTTTCGCTACATCGGCAAATAAAGGTTCCCGTGTCCAATTGAGAGATACGCAAACGACCCGCTTCCGGGAATTGAACCGGGAACACCTTTAGATTATCGTCCGTTAGTACAGCTCGACCGTTTCACGATTGTACCGGGGATAATTTGCGTTTTTACAATTACCCCGTACCTACGAGAAAGACATTCGCACATTATTATTTCGACCGTATCGAATATAACCAGAGACGAACCGATGCAAGTGATAACATTTTATCATTTGTTATATATATATTTTGGTTGAAAGCTTCTGACAAATCTATATATCTACATTATAAAATCAATGAAGCAATCGCGTATTGGAGTTTAACTTCCGCCTCACCTGTCAGAAATTTTACCGGTACTATTTTGCGACTAAAGAAAAGGGACGATAGACGGATAGATAGAGACAGTGAAATCGGGAGCAATAGAGAAAGGTGAAAGTTCCAAAGACAATTACCCGATAATGAATTAATTCGATAAACTTTATTAAGTGAACCGACACGGAGCAAGGAAGGATGTTTTTGGAGGATGGCGCGCGCGAAAGGGATAGCCGTTTTCTCTCTCGTCCTAGACGGAAAAGGGTGTTAAAATTTAAATATAGACCGATACGAGACAAAAGTTACGAAAGGGTAAATAATGGCATTTATTAAACGACAACCCGCCTTGGACTATCTACAAAACCGATTCGCACTAGATTAGTTAGGGATTCAAACGGAACTATCATTAGAAAAGATGATGAAATAAAACAATGCGGTCGCCCTTTGATTAAACTATATTTATATTATGAAATCGATAATATTGCAACCATTCTATTAATACATATATAAATTAATTCAAAAACATTGGAGTTCGTATGATGCAAGTGATCAAAGAGCTTATTATATAGTTAAGACAGTTTGTAACGTCTAATATTACTTTTAGACGTTGCGCAAATATACACTTACACCGTACGGCCTCTGATCATATCGTATATTTTAATTACACTGTCGATAATGAGCGTTAATGACTAGCATTACGCGTCTAAAGAGCATTAGCAACAGCGATTCGCGATAAACTTGTACAATCTACAGAATTTTCTATACGCGCGCAGACATTAATTATACCTGTCTATCTTTGAACAGGACGAGCCGGTACCAAATTAAAAGGCATTTTCTGGGGAAACTTTATCAAACTTGGATTTGTATCGAGTGAAAAGAGTGGTCCATGCCCCGCATTCACCGCCGCCGTCCCCCTTCCGATGTAGCGGCGCACTGTCCGGGTGTCTTATTAACCTCTCCTCTTTGAGATCAAAAGTATCGAAAAGTTTGATATTTAAGGCGCGGCGGATTAATTTATTATTGGCTGAGATGTTTGACTTCCGGAATCTTCCTTAACAAACTTTTTCTGTACTGCGAAAGAACGCGCCCTCGACCCCGTCCACCCCTCGCCTCAACCCCTTTTCTCGTCTTTGAACAATTTGAGACGAGCGTCGAATTTGACATCTGCCGCCACCACTTATATTATTACTCAATTTTACCGCTCATCGAAATTTTTCAATATTATATAATACAATATAGTCGTGTTAAATTTTCGAAACTGCACATTGTATCTGATTTTCTAATTTTAATAAATAAATCTCATCATAATTTTAATAAATTCACTTATTAATTTGATTTATCACTATTCAAATATTATTAAAGAATAATTGTATTTATAAAAACTACTTCGATATTGATTTTAATTCAAATTAAATTTATTTTATATAAAAAATTCATCGAAATAAACGTGAAATTTCAGATATGAAAACAATTAATATACGTTATTTGTTACTGAAATTTCTGTATATATATATAAAATTTAAAACACTGTCACATCTTAAGGGTGGAGGAGTACAAAATGGGAGGGTTTTCTCTTTAATGAAATTCTACGAGTTTGTTTCGATTGTACGAAGCGTTCCGTTTCAATGTAAACAAAACAACACGACTTCGTGTTGCCGCGGAATGAAGAGGCTTCGAACCGGCTCCGGTCGCATGAATAATTGATTTTTCGATTATCAGTCCTTCGCCTGGATGCATCGCTCCTGTTTATTATACACTTGCGGGGCGCAGGCCTCGTCTGCTGCCATAATCGTCGTTAATTATAACGCAGACGTGTGCAACAATGCACCGATTTACTATTAACGTCTACGTTAATAATTTTATTCGATTCGTCTGCATTTCCTTCTGGAACACTTGTAAATCACTATGTAATCATACATGGTGCATCCTCGATATTCGTACTGCTGATAATCTCTAGATTAACACTAGTTCATATACCATATATATTATTTTCAGGTGAATTTTTACATACATTTTGAGACATTTTGATTCATTCGACCATTCAAATATTTAAATTGAATTTGATCGCAATATTGAAGAATTATATACGTATTCATAAAATTTGTTCGTTTGAAAGGATTTTAACCGCGTGCGAAAGTAGAGGATGCGCCATGTACACCGACACGGGTTCATATATAGTGTTTTATAATGCAATTATCAGATGTTTTAATTCGGTTCGTCTCGTTGCATCAATCCCCGAGGATGCAGGAAACGGGTACAACATCCTAGCACAGTAAATAAGAGACAATTCCCAGACAAAGCTCACTAACGAAACAAGGCCCGTTCCTATAAATATACCACTGTCGTTTCCTAGTAATTTACTCGCTTTTGTTATGTATATATGCGATTTTCTCCCGATTCATACACATATATCAACATATGAAATATATATATATTGTACATTAAAAAGTATACGTGTATTACGTGCAGTTCGACGTTTCGTTTTCCACATTTCAATCAACCCAAGTAATCTGATTTGTATCTTGAAGCATCATTGTATACATATTTAATACCATTTTATTCTGAAATTCATCAATTTTCGTTATCAAATTTAATTATTATTTTTAATATAATCTTATAAAAAATAATATTTAATAAAATATATGATATTGAAAGGGACGAGTTAGATATAAAATATAAATACTTATATAGAAAATAAAATATGAAATTATCGCAAAATACACATATTAGTTGAATTGAGAAGGGTAGCTACGTATACAAATATATCAGTACTTTTACACACATTGAGTACTTTTAGTACATAGTAGCAAAATACGTATCGTATATATAAAATATTAAGTAAGTACGTGAGCAGAGACAAGCGGTTCGTTCACGCCGGTTCGAATTCATTCTCGAAAACGTTTGATCGGATTAAAACTAAAGCTATAATTGTTTAAGTGAATTAAAAGTGTATAGAAAGAGGGACTCTCCGGCGAAAGGGGGAGAAAAACGTCCCTTCACTAGCTTGGTAAAGGGACGCTTTTCGTCCTTCTCGATCGCGGGAAAATTTTCTCCATAGCGTCCCCTTCTGATGCTAGTTTTTTCCATAATTTTTTTTTTTGGTATTTTTGGTCGAAAGCTCGATAAGTTGATTTTTAGTTTTTGATTTATTTCGTTTCAATTGATTTTTTTTCTCATCATATATATATATATATATATATATATATATATATATATATATATATATATATATATATATATCATTAATATTTATTGCTTCAAAACTAAAATTAATTTTATTCACTTTCGTGCTCACTGTGACCACCGTCTTGTCACATTTAACGAACAGCCGATACATTTTATCATAAACAAGTTAATAATCCGAGTTAATTACTCTCAATTACTATCGAGCCGCGGCGGCATTATGAATGTTCCACCTGCGCCTTCGCGGAAAAGACTCGCTCGGAATTCATTAGTAAATTAGAATTGAGACGAACTAAACTTCCGAAATTCAATCTCGGGGTAATTATTTCCATCATATTGTCGGGGGATGCTCTCCAATTTGACTATCGGCTCTCGGAGACGAGCTGATGGAAGGTGTTCGCGCTTTTCTCGCCCTTCGCATATCGCTCATTACTTATTACCTAATTGATATTCGATTATCAAACTCTCGGTAAAACTTTGTCGTCTAATATACGACGATATTACATATAATACGTATTTTAATATGAATATATAAAATTTTATTCATCTGATTAATTAGTCAAATATTATATACTATAAAATATTTCTTTTTACTTTCTAAAAATTGTTAAAATTCAACTTGAAAAGATATTCACAAAGAGAAGACGTAAAAATCCGGATGAGAAATTTCTGAAAGCTTTTTTAATCGCGCTGCTAAAACTCTACCAAACGGAGGCGCGCTGTACACGAATGCAGCTAGAAATTTGTATACTGAAAACGTTGCAGATGTAACATTTCTATATTTACAATAAATCGAGAGTTATATATATATTTTTTCACTTTTACTTGTGCGTGCGCGTTTCGTATGCTAGGGAAGACGTTATAAAAAAAAATCATAACACTCAATCACTGTCGACAGTATCAACAATGGCATTCAAAATAGAACATCTCATAACCGATATTTTCTTTTTTCTGCCTATCGTTTGACGAAAATATGCCGGGTATTTTAAAAATAAGAAGTGGATGCGAATATTAACTCTTCAAAGCGGTGTATTTATCTCGTACGGAAATATCGCACGTACACACTTGTTAACATTTTATATTATATATTTATGTGGGTGTGTTACAGAGGGAAGAAAATGTAAATAAAAAAATCTAGATCGAAAAAAGAAATTTAATATATATATATATATATATATATATATATATATATATATATATATATATGTATATATGTATATATGGCAGGAAGAAAAAGAAAAATGTAGAGGTGGGAAGAGAAAAAAAAAGATAAAAAAACCAGCGTCTTGTGACCGTTTCGACATTTGAAAATGATGTTGGATCTCGAAAATAATTCGAAGCAATATTTCACGTTAGTCGAGCAAAAATCGACTTTAGTATTTATGGTACGTGAATATATTCGAATTCGTGTGACGACGAAAAACCGAGTTTTTATTTATTTTCTAAACGAAAATGACACAGTCCGATTCATGATCTGTGCCAATATATTTCATCACGGGTAATTAACGTACGAGTTGAATTTTCAACCCCCTCAATGCGTTTCGGTAATTATTTTTAAAAACGTGTAAATCGCTTTTAATTTATTCCGCCATTTAATTATTGTCGATACGATATAACGACTCGTCGTAAAATAGTCGAATTTTATATGTAAAGTTAAACTGAACGCATTATCGGAGAAAAGTGTAATAATACGACTGACGCTTGCTATCGGTTAAAGGGGGGAAGCGTAGAAATACGTTTTAGGTCGTCTGATGATAAACGGTAATAACGCAGTAATACGATTGAATTTTACATAAAATTATGATGTCATCTTTTGAATAAATATTTGGTCTCAATTTATTCGATTTTTAATATTGATATAGTGGTTTGCGAAATGCTTGCAAAATTACCCCCTTTTGCGTGGCAAACAACGACAAACTGGGCCCCATGGTAAAGTGTTAACACAAAATTGTCTACATTTTTATATTTTAAAATGTGTGATCTATCGTTCAGTTTCAGCTTCAAGGTGGATTCGTCTTTCGTCACAAAAATTTATATTGTTTATTTCGATGTGGACTATTGAAAACATCACTAATAACTCATCCCGAAATATCAACGGGAAGGTCCAATTTTTTTCACAATCAAAACAAACGAAAAATATATAAATTTCTATTAACCGTTACAGATGAAAAGTGATTTAGATTGCCATCTTATACATATATATAGTATATGCATATTTTTTTGATAAATCGTACGATGGCACCGCACGTGTAATTTTAATTAATATTTGCTAAATAACAATGGAAGGAATATGCGAGCTCATTATATATATAAATAATAATAATAATACATATGAATTTTTAAAATACCGTTAAACATTGTCAGTGTGTACACATATCAAAGCAACAATGATCGAAGTGAAACGAGCGAATCGTTGATATTTTTTTATTGTGCACCGAATACAATGTCGCCCTGTTATCGAAATAGGAAAATCAACGAAAATAAAATTAAGCGTGCACTGGAATTTATCATTTAAAATGTAATTGTAAATTTTTAATACGTCGAAAATAAAGTACCGTTAAACGTTAATTGTCGTCGTTAATTTTTTTTCCTGACGCGTGTGCGAAAGTCGAGGACAATTATGAGATTCGTTTGTGATTTTTTTGCATTCAATTAAGTCGATAATTTTTATTATTCTCAGTACAAACGAAAGCTATAATCTTCTATTTTTAATTTATTATATATATATATATATATATATATATATATATATATATATATATATATATATATTTATGTTTAAATAATTATTCATAATATACACGGAGGTAATTTCATTTTATCAACATAAATATCATATATAATATGATTAATAAACCTTATTTATATATCCAAGTCACAGTTAACAGAACTATCTAATGGATATTTCGTAGAAAATTTTTGTATGTTGGAATATTAAACAAATTAACGTTCACGTGAAAATAAATATACGTATGTTTCATTATATACATACATACATATAATTTATAAATCCAAAAAACGTAGAAATAAGTTAAATAATTGCTCGCCTCAAACAGCAGATTAACTATTAAAAGTCGACGTGAGATTTTTTCTCAGTTATTGTCCACGCTCTACTTGGCTCGGCTAACTCCAAATTTTAATGATATATCCATTTACTTATATTTCAATATATATATATATATATATATATATATATATATATATATATATATATATATATATATATATATATATATATATTCGCTTTTCGGTCGTCGAATCGTACAAACTCATCGTAAATATTGTTAACAATGTCCGTGTAAGGCGTTCAGAACGAGTTGGATGTAAATGCACGAGGTTCACCGTCCGAAAATTCATACAATTCTCCATTAAAATTATTATCAAAGTAAATTTTTATATCATACATGATTTTATATGTTTTCGGTTATCACTTATTATTATACCGTAACATATAATTCGACTATTACTGTGATCAAAAAGTAAGGTGAAATTGTTATTTAAACTCCCGTAAATTAGGAAGGAAGGTAAATTGTAAGTTTTATTCCTAGGTTGGTAAGACTGTTTATAACATTTGTCAATCGTTTGCTTGTCAAAAGGTTTAATTATTTCCGAGTCACACGTGTTTTTACAACTCTTTGTTCCTTCATCACGTTAATGCACCATGTCATACTGCATTGGTTCTAGATGATATTGTCACTCTTATAACATAATTCAATAAGATCGAATATGTCGAATGATTTGATTTTATAATTATAAATTGTAACATCAAAAATGATCGCATAATCACAACAAACAAATACAATAGTTCGAGTGCGTTGAACCCTTCATTTTCGCAATTACGCGACCGTTTTAAACGTGAAACGTGATTAATTACAATAATTATTGTTTTTTTATTCTAATTTAATGGTCGGCACATATACATATACACATATATATGTATATAAAATATATAATATAATACAGATATTGGAATAAATTAATAAAAAGCGGATGTCGACCATTGGCGTAAAACTTGCATTCATCAAGCGAACGGTTGACGTACAAAAATTAATGACGACGTCGTCGTAAAATCGTATAATATTTTTTATTATATTTATTCATTAAAAAATATGAAATAAAAAAAAACGACACACAACAACAGTTCTTTTTAATTAATTCGCACGTGAAAATTCGAAAATTTATTATTATATATATATATATATATACATTATTTTTTCGTTGAAATAAAAAAAGCGGATATTTTATATTGCAATGGCAGCAATAGAAATGTATTGTGAAACATGACGTATAAAAATATTTTACCTCTGATGATTTAGTGGTAATGCATTTATTCGTCTATTTGCTCGTACGTAAATCGTGAAAAAAATCGTTTTATTATTATTATTATATAATTATTGTAATAGAAAAATAAAATATATAAACGAAATTATATGAATATTATGATTAAAAAAATTTCACTTCCCAATTAAGCTATCACATAGATATTTTAATAATTATTATATAAATATATTTTCAATATCAATCTGAATTTCATTTCTTTTACTTGAAATTAATTTTTATGCGATTCACGGTTATTTTTTTTATGCGCCGAATTTCAATAAACGATCGATGTTAAAATTCACTAATTGAACGCTGCGTTCGGTCATAAAAGTAAAAATAATTGTATTAATTAATAATTAATTAGTAATTTTCAATGATATAACGGTTTATAATGTTAAGAATTATTAACGAATTAACGACGTAAATCGTTCGACATTCGAATATTGAGACGCATCCACACACACATCATGTTTTAGAATGATTTAAATGTATATAAAATTAAAATTGCGATTTAAGTAGACCCGTATATGAATTCGTGCACTGATAAAATATGATAGATTTTTTTTCGCAAAAACCATATTTATTTCAATGCGAATATTAGAAAATAGCCTTTCTACAATAGCAAAGCAATCGTTCAGCACGTATTACACTCGTTCACGATTCATATTATTCATATAATATATGAGCTCGTCTTATCGATCGGAAAAAAAGCTGAGCGTAAAACGACGACGACGACGTCCGTATTTTTATTACTTTTCCACCGGTGAAATTGTTTATTTATGTCGTCAAATTTTCATTACACATTTACCGCGCACATACATACATAATTTTAATACCGTTTTTACCGATTAATCACCGAAATTAAAATGTTTCTCATTGCGGAATCGCCGGCATCGCTTTGTGAATGCGAAACTATTTTATATACGCGAATGTAAAATAAAATAAAAATATGTATAAAAAATCGTACATCTTGATTAAAATTTATTTTGTTAGATTTTTTTTTTTGGATTTATATAATCGTATAGAATTATTTACATAACGTATATAGAATATTATTCTTTTGTATGCGATTGTAAATTACTCATATATGTTTATAAATCATTACTTATTTTATGCAATGTTTAATACAGATGGAATGATTACATTATATATATTAAATGACTCAAATCTAACTCAAAATATAATATAAAATATATATCACATTAAATTTACTTATATATACCATATATATATATATAACAAACATTCGAATCATTTTTTTGGATTCAAATATAACCAATAAAAAATATCATCATATCATCGGTTTATCTATTTATTTTTATATCGTCATGAATTTCAAACATAAAGCCTTTAATTTATATTCGATCGTTTAATACGATATTAAACATGCAATTAACGAAAAAAAAATCACCATATTTTATTTGAACATTGGTGTGTATGTTTGCACTCGTTCGACCATTAATTAACAATACTTTTTGTTTCGCATTTGTTACACTTTACGACCGGTAGATACGAAAATGCGATAATGACATTAACATAAAAAGAGTGTAAATGTAAATAAGGAATAAAAAAAAATTATATTCATGTGTGTGTGCACAGGAAAAACCCGTGAAAATGCGTCGAAACTCGAAAGTTATGCAATTTTTTACACGATAAGCGCTCAACAAAAACCGGATATTGTTTTGAATTTCTATGTCCCTCTGTTTATAGATGAAATAAAAAAAAATAAAAGACTGATCTAATTTCGTGACAGCCGCAATGGTGATGTGCTTGATAGATCTGATTAATATGTAAGTGTTAGATTATATCGTTAAATGTTGCCGGTATACATTTTCATTGAATATTATTATTAGAGCTAATTTATATGCAACGTGTTTCAATGAAAAGTCGCTATTCACCATGAATTTTAGATCAATACAAGTTAAATTATACGTTGGATATATATTAAATCCAGCGCTTGTGAACATATTATGTATATATTATTTTTTATTTAACTTAAATAATTCACTTGACGCTTATATACAAATATAATAAAAATATTATCTTGAATTAGTCGCACATATTTATTCACGTGATCACAATAGAATCAAATGATTCAAAATTGACGCAATATTCTATTTTCGATTTAACTTATTAATCAGTAATTAAAATATACTGTAGTGTGTGATGTAATTATAATTATTGTACTTTATTAATTTCCGGATAATTAAACGGCGAGCGATTTTTACGCTATTATCTTATAATGTATATAAAAAAAAATCGCACGTACGACTGTTATAATTATTTTTAACCTTGATATTGTGAAATCTTTGAACGTGCACTTACTTCCTTTTGATACCGATAATTTTGTACGATAACGATTATTTATACAAATAATTGAAAGTCAATACATTTCGATAATTATAATTTCATTCGACGTATATTAAAAAAATATATCTGTGATATTCTAAAATAAAAATTTTGTATATTATTATATCGTACAACTTCTACGATTTTTTTCTTACAAATATTTTTTAAATATATCTTTTTCAAACAATTGAGACATTCGTTTAGAATTTCTATTCGACGCCGCCGTATGGTAAAAAAAAAGCGGGCGTTCGTTTTACGACGTCGTTAAAATCGAGGGGTTTCTTTCTCATATCCTTCTGTCCCCCCCCCTCACTCCCCTATTTTAAAAGTCTAAATAATTCATTTTAACGAATTTATTTAACCGGGGAAGGATCTTCGCTGTGGAAAAGTGTCGATTTTTCGTTCAGATAGCCACGCTTTATGAACCGAAACCGAACGAACGGATGTATATATATATATATATATATATATATATATATATATATATATAAATAAATAAATACTTAGTAATAATAAACACGTTTTTTGACCTTGCCATTGTATGGTTTTGTAAAAAAATACTAATCCGTTCGTTTGTCCGTTTGTTTATTTATTTGTACGATTTTCGGATCGTTTACTTCGTACAGTATAAATATATATTTTTTAATATACGATATCGATTTAATATTAATAGCACAAAGGATACAACTGCAAGAATTTTACTATATTTATATATATATATATATATATATATATATATATATATATATATATATATATATATATATATATATATATATATATATATATAATTTATTTTAATAATACACCAAATACGTTTTAGAAATTGCGTCGTCAATTAATTTTCGTCATTAAAATTTCGATTTGCGTTTACTAAATTTTATTAATTTTTCAACGTTTAATTTCAAATTTCTTGTAAAAATGAAGAATATAGATTTGTCCCTTGTAAATGATGCTTGTGGTTTTACGGTTTTTTTTTTCGATTTACGTCGTCTTCTTCCGGTCTCAATTAACGACGCAAATCGAGGTTTCGGTGTATATTTTTCCATCGAATATTTTCATATACATAAGACTTTCAAGCTTTAAGTTATGTATAATTTCACCGAAAATAGTTTTCGATTTTTTTTTTGCGTATAATGATAATTTTTGAAAAAGTTAATTACGTTACCTCGCGGTGAAAGCGCGCTTAATTATTATATATATTCAATTATTATTTTAATTAAATCGCGTAACAAGTTTCACTATATTCGATGGGCTTTTTAAGGATGTTCAAATAGAGCGAGACGGCAGCCCGTCGAACGACCAACGACACGAGACATTTTAATAATTAAATAACGAATAAAAATAGATGACTAATATTTCATTTTTAATCGTGCGATTGGAAATTAATCAGAAGCGAACACTCGTATTTTTAACGAGAATTTAACATTAAATTAATGATTAAATATCTTACACACGCCCAAAAAAGAAGTTCCGGATGCAATTTCCGGTTAATTCAATAATAAACATTAATATATGAGAATGATAATTAAGGCACATTTTCACGCGTGGGACGATCGTATGCCAAAGGGCACAAGTGTAAATATATAAAAGAAAAAACATTGAAAAGATTGGACACCTCTGAAATAAATAATATATATTATCATAATATATAAATAATATTTACAGATATATAAAAGTATCCGATATCAATAAAAATATACTGAAAATTATATAAATTAAAATATGACCATATCCGTAATAACAAAGAGAAATAAACATTTTATATAATATGATATATTATATTATTAAAATTTTTTACTGTTACCTCGAATATAATATAGCAATAATAATAAAAACCACTTCGCATAATTGTACTTAATTCAATTATTCTCGGTCATACACACACACATGCATATATATATATATATATATATATATATATATATATATATATATATAATAAAAAAAATACAAATATCTTATCGCTATGAAATCAATTATATTAGAACCGCGAAAAAAAATCGTTTTAACTTTTTAACACCTCATATTTTACGATATAATTTACGAGGGGGCCCCCGATTGTTCTTTTTGCATTGAATCGACACCGTATTTTCACTACTGTGCAACAAACACAACACACTAAAGAGATCATTGATTACGAAGATGCTAATTATACGTCTTATTTTTATGTTTTGTTTTTTTTTTATATTATAAAATTCAATGAGAATTTATATAATTTTTTTCCGAGTCGCTCTTCTTATCTTAAAATATAATAAATTCGATCTTTGAATTGAATCGTTTGAAAATTGAACGATTTTAACGAACACGCCGACATCAATCACGTTAAAATGATAGATGCCGGGCAATTATATTAAAAATATATTTTTTTATATAATATATGTATAGCCCGCGTGTCGACTGTTGGCAATATGAGCGATCATAGTACAAAAGCTGAACGCAGAATGTAGGCGGAAGGGTGTTCTAAACCTTTATTTTTTTTTTAAATCGATTATATATTTTTTATTAATTATACTGGCAACACTATTGTATGCAGTGTTGCCAATGGACGCGTTCGAGCTTAGCCAAGCGTTAAAGACAGCAAGTGAATAACTTTAATGGCTATTAATTTTCGTCATTAGCATTTTAATCTATGAGTAGACTTGTCCGGATCATTTAGACGTGTCTTTGTTTTTTGGCTCTTATATATTTCCCCCCCAGGGTATTGTGTGTGTGTGTTTTTAATTTGAATAGTGGCATTTTTCGTGTAATAATGATGAAACGAAGTATAAAAATTAAATTTCGTACTCCAAGTCGGTTGTTTTTCCGAACACCACATGCTGTTTTATACTTCGTATGAGATTCATGAGACTCGTTATGAATTGTAATCATTATGAAAATTGTATCGTTGTTTAATGTTTTAACGCGATTTTCTCCATTTTTGTTTCTTTACAACGTCGTTACAGAATTTTTATTATTTTTATCTAAATCTATAGATTTTTATTCATTCATTCCGTTTTAATCAGTAGCTTTGTTTGAAATGTTAGCTAGTTTAAAAATAAAATAAGTTTATCTACAATTGCATAAATTATTAAACTTCTAAGTCGTTAACATATTATCTATTACAGAAAAATCAAACCTTTTGTTATTTTTGTTAAATATTAGTAAAAAAGTATCAGAAAAAAGGCGATCAAAAATTACTCTAAAACTCGCTATATTTTTCAACGGAAATATTAAATTGCATCAAATTACTAGTTATACTAATGAAAAAAATATAAAAATAAAAACTGTTTACAAATTTTATAAAATATTATTATTACGAATATAATTAATTATAAGATGGATTAAAGAATTATTTAAATAAATAAATAAATATATATATATATATATATATATATATATATATTATCGATCTAAAATTATAACATATTTTTACTTGAAAACCTTTAAAAAACGAAAATATTAACATATTGAGGAGTTGTTTAACAAAATAGAAAAAAAAACTGAACGATAAGAAATCGTTAGAATAAAACGGTGCAAATTAACTAAGCAAATGTAAGTGATAAAGTATTTTCTTTTTCATAATAATTAAGTACTAAAAATTAATGATGTACGTATTTCATAAATTATACATAATATTATCGATTTATCATCAACATAAAATAAATATATTACGCTTTATTTTTTTTTTATCCTGAGGCGAATTGGCGAAATCTCGTTTCGAATTGTTAACTTTTACGTCGAAAATAATATAATAATAATAATAATAAGATCAATTTAGTTTTACAAGACACCATCAGGTGATATTATAATATTATAGAAGAAAAAAAATGCAATAATCTAATTTTACAATCGTACCGTCGATTAATAATAGTACACATACGCAACTTGTATATTACTACGCTTTGTCGAAAAGTTAAAATTTGTTCGCGACACGCAACCGGCTTAATAATAACACGATTACACACACACTGTAATATTGGTAAATACGTGTGTGTATAATTTCGTTTATTAGAATCGTAATTGCGCAAAAAAATCTATATAGTATTACAGCCTTGGATCTACTTGACCCGTTTAGTAACTTTTCATTTGATAGCTGTTATCGACTGTCATTCGTGAATCGAACGCGCATAAATCGTTAAATTGACGTTCGAACGAATCAATTATTTGACAACCCTTTTTGAATTTAAATTGAATCTAAAATCGAGTCATTAGTTCTATGCGCAACTATTTATATCAATTATATTATAATATGTTGACTATGTATATAAGTATGCGATCTGTTGATGAAAACGATCGATTTTCGAACATTTTGAGAGATTTTAATATGTAGAAAATATGGCGTCAAATTGATACGAAATATGGCGCCCGTATATATTGCGAATCAGACGGCGCCAATTCTAATATTTAACACTAAATTGCACTAATTCGCAATGTGACGACGCCTGCACGTGAAAACAATGGATTTAGCGCTTGCAAACCTTTTCATATCAATCGCGATAATTGCGACATCTTTTTAATTACCCCCCCCCTCCCCACCCCGTTTCTTAATTGTGATTATGTGTGTCAGTGTGTGCTTTTGCTGATAACGCGAAATATTGTCTCGATTATATAACGCCATCTTAAAAATTGCTCGTACGAATGAATATTCGATTACGATTAACGGGGTGACCATGTGTTGTGATCCTTTGATACTACGAAAAATTTTTCGTCAATTTATTGGTGAATCAAAGTTTTATTTCACTAATAATATTATTTTATTACACAAATCAGGAATTTCTACCTATAGTTTATTAAAGATAATTTATAGGATTTGAAACAAAATATATAAAATGTAATAAAGTTTTCTTTTTATTATTTTATTACTGCTGTATTAAATCGAGAATCACAAATAATTTGGGAATTTAGAAAAAATAGGTTCATATTAGAAAGAAGTTAGGAATCTTTGATATTTTAAACATAATTATTTTTTTATTATATTTCTAGATTTTATTTAAAAAAAGCTTTATATTTTTTTTTCATGATGTATGAAAAGTTTTAATATAGTAACCAATCATGTCCCGATTCGGTTATCAATTCGCACGGTCGCCCCATTTATCATAAATATAGATACGTGTGATTCGCTTTTGCGTCTTGAGCAATGTTTACACGAGGCAATGCTCCGTGACAAAATTATTGTAATTACTTTGTGTCGCAATAAAAACGGTCGCTATCTAAGCCGTATTTTCAGCGTGTACTGAAATCAGTTTCTTTCGATTGTTTCAGAGAGCTACACTGGCCGAAAAGGAGGTGACTAATCTGAAGGAGCAGCTGGCTGTGAATCCTTGTCCGGTGGTGCCGAGCTCGTATCCCAACAGCACACCGACCACACCTAACGGTAGTCCTCCGGATACACCTTTGCC
Organism: Leptonema lineaticorne; assembly: GCA_024500535.1. Classification (NCBI taxonomy): domain Eukaryota; kingdom Metazoa; phylum Arthropoda; class Insecta; order Trichoptera; family Hydropsychidae; genus Leptonema; species Leptonema lineaticorne. Next base: position 345,827 of record JANIJI010000017.1, on the reverse strand, counting down.
TTTGCCAATGTCTATGCCGTTGCCGTTGACGTTGGCCAAAGACGCCAACCACAACCCTCTGACACCGTCTCCGATCTCCAAAGACAATCACCTAATGACGGAAACAACGAATCAGAACGACGTCGCCACCCAGGACAACCTCATTAGGAAGTGTCCATCGGTGGACGACATGGAACACCTGATAGACAGTCAGCCTAAAATGGACGCTGCCAACCAAAGGAACAATTGCAACAACAACAATATCACACCGTCTAACAACTCCAATAGTTCGAGTACCAATCTGGAAATGGAACTAGCTGCCAAAGAGAAAGAGGTAAGAATCTAAACTTCTAAATATATAGTTTTGAATCTACAAAAGATCATTGCTTTTTAAGTCTAAATTATGACCCTTATCTTAACAAATTCTTATATCACTCATCTTTTGTTTTTCGAGAGAACAAGTGCTATAAATTTGTTTCATGATAATTCACTGACATATTTACATTTATAATTTACGCTATCTAATGTAGTGTTTCTCTTTTTTTTTAATATAATATATAAACCGAGGCAATAAAATATAATACAATCCAGTCTTCTCAATATCGTCGTTATTAAACTGTTTAAGAATCTCTGTTTTGACACAATTGTTATCTCAGCATGCTAACAATAACGCGGAGACTAATTATTTGATTAATATTTATATTATTATTTTGGATTAATGGTGTAGCTGGAAAAAATATCACATCAACTAAATTAATTATATAGAAATTCAAACAATCGCTACCGGAGATTTAGGCAAGTGGCACAGAATATCAGATTGCAAATCTGGACTATTTTTAATTCTAAATATAAAATGTCGATTGTTTGGCGATAATTTCTCAGTATTATTTGTAAATATAATATCAAAATATTTAAAGTTAAAAGTATGCAATATAAGATTCGGTCTGTTAATTAATCCAAATGTAGTATAATTAGAATCAATAGAGACGCGTAATAAAGTCTAAAACCATTAATTGTTTATCAAATACAATAATTAATATATATTGTTTGAAGCGTAATAGAAAAATATCACGAGTTAGTCAATAAGGAACTATTATATTATATAATATATGGTATATGGACTTAAGTCATATTCGCCCTTTCTGTTCAATTGAAATCGATTGTAGCACATCTCCGTATGACTTGGAACATTTTTATTACACCGTGAAATCAATTCGAGTCAATATATCGACACTGTACCATATTTTTAATTAAATTTAATGCTGCTCAAAGGGAGCATCTTATCGAAATTCGATGGAGGCAAAGTGCAGACTATCCGCACTATAACTCATCACCTTTTCGGTGTATTAGGGACCGTATCAAATTGTAAGGACCATCAATAGCAATTGAAAGATGAATTATTGTCCGTAATATAGGAAAGAATATTGCGTTCATTGATTGAATTATCGATATTGTAAAAGGGGGGGATTCTTCTACTCGACCAACACCAATAAATCAATTAAAAAGGGACGAACTTTAGATTAAAATTGACAGTTTATTCAATAACCGCGTTCGACAGTGGCTTTTTAAAAATGAGAAACGTATGTTTAATATATATATATATATATACATGTTCGAAATTGAACTATCCGGTGTTGCGTGTGTGCGTAATCAATGTGCACTTGTGTCCGTTGTTTTCCCAATTTATCCGAAGCCACGTTCCCACCGCGTTCCCAATCACTAGGGTCATCTTGTGTAAAACGTGTGCACTGTTAAGTCATCCAATTTAAATCGAATGACCCTGCATCCAAAATCGACGTCGAGGTCCATCCGTAAAATAGAGCATTTTTTTTTTATTATGAAATTACTTGAAAAATATTAATATTTGTCGAAAATGTGCTAAAGGTTTCGTGACAGGTATTTCAAATCGGTCAGTCATTATCTTCAATTTGTTTGTTTGTGTGTTGTTATTGTGTAACGTTCATGTTGCGCAATATATAACGATTCCTCAAGTCATATTTTGATATAATTATATCAAACCATATAAACTAATACAATTATTAACATTCTCTATATCCCATGAAAACGTTTCTATAATAATAATCATTAGATATCTATAATCATTTTTTATATTCTAAAGTTAGTTATAAATTATTATTTTTTTCATTAACAACAATATCCATGATGATATATAAATTGAGTATATTTTTCATGATTTTTATATATTGCGATTTAAATTAATTTTATTTATACCACCATAGGTCATCTATAACGAATCACAAACTATTATAAATCAATCCAATCAATTGAAAAACGATTTCATTCTGTCATTATATATTCATCCTCTCTCGAATCGCGTAATTCAAAATCATACACTTGCACAACAAACTGAGATTCACAACTATCGAGAAAACCATCATAGAATCAAATAGAATCAATTAACCGAGCAGAATTTCAACTCGTCATCATTATTTATCAATGCGACCGGGTTAAAGAATCATCGAGTAATCTCACTAGCCCCGATGGTTCGATTGACCCTGGTCGGCTCCCGATATAATTAATCACACTTGTCTCTCTTCGATCGGATCCGATGTGATGTCATCTTCTTTTCTAACATTGTATACGATTTTTCTAACATTGTATACGATAAACATCACCTGTACTAGTATTGGATAGCTTTTAGAGACCGTCACGAAGCTCTAAAATGTCGCACACGATTTTTCATTATATATTTTTCAAAAACCACCTCCTCACACACACACACACATATGCGGCGATTGATTAATCGTTCATTTAAATCCCCTTTTCTTCGACTGTTCCGAGTTGAACTTCATTTTTCAAGCGCGCTCTCTTTTGCTATTACAAATTTATAAAACGTGTCGCACGGTGATAGAATTCGTCGTCGTTTATAATTCACGACTAACAAAACGTATAATTAATCGATTCACAAACGATTTCAAAACTATAAAATTTATATTAATCATGATTTATTACGCTTTTTTTCCCCCCTTGAATCGCGTACGTTTTTATTTTTCATCTGAATGTTATTTTTCACATTAATGCGATCGCTCTTTGATGAGTACTGATTACGACTGTCGTCAAACACATTGCCGTGTATTAATCGATTTAAATCACCTGATTTTTGCAATATACATTACATCAACATCATAAAATATTTTTACCAACTCATATAAATAAATTTAAATCGAATATAATATATTATGTTGACACGATTTATTTATATGATTTTTTTATTATTATAGTCTTTAACAGATATACCAAAAATATTTAGTTTAAATCTTGCTTTAATTGTTATATTACAATGTAAATCAAATTAAATCATTTATTAAATACGCATTTTACAAATGTCGTATATATTAAATACAGTATTTGTAAGGGAGTCTAAACAGGAAAATTTGAGAATTTCTGATATAATCAAATCAATTTTTTTTAAGTATATATTGTTTTTTACAATACAATAGTACTGATTAATAAGTAGATCTGTGCACAAATGACTCTACAATTCTACTCAAAATAAAATAATAATATTCTTATACATCCAATCAAAATTCCAATAAGCATATTTACAAATATATGAATTAATCTTTTATACGATTTATCATAGCGATGTTCTTTCGAAACATCATTTCCTATCATAAAAAAATAAATATCGAAATTAATAATGACGCGTCATAATAAATTAAGCGCATATTTTACATTTAATTCTATTTTTACATTGAAAAATATTTAAAAAAATTTCGTTTCGCAAATTAACCCGTTCCACATATTCGACCGAATATACACTGTCAATCGGTGAACGCCTTATATTTTAATTTAATATATTTTTAACGGATTTATTTATTTATTTTAGCATTTTTTTACGATGTTTCGAATGTCATCAAACGTAATTTATGCCCATAGCCCGGTGAAAAACGTTAAAAATGCGTTTTTGCCAAGTTGTAAATAACTCCGATCGCGAATTCGAAAACTATTCGTTGCGTCAAAAGCGTGCGTACTCAAATTAATTTTGCCTTATTTACGACGTGCACATATTGCCTAGGTAAAATATATAAATATATAACATGAAAGCGAAAAATATCACGAGAAAAATCGAGTTCCAAATGCGCTTATTACGTAAATCGTTATCGAAACTGTGCTCATTGCACTGAAGAAAATCGCATATTTTATTACACGGGGAAACGCCCTTAAAAATTTTAAATTCTCTAAATTGTCTGTTATCTTGTATAATAAATTCATATAAAATTCAATAAAAATTAGTTACAAATTTTTGCAGTACAAATTTACAATACCCTATTTTCATTCTTAAATAATTACAGGCTATCAATGTCGTTCATTTTTTAACCACTCTGTATAAATTTCATATACGCACGTTACATATCGCAAAATAAAGAGCCTAGATGGCAATCGTAGTCGTTAAGTATGCAAGAAAACCTCAAGCCGACAAATATACGCGGTATCGGTTCAACTTATATCGCACGACAACGGGGGATGAATGGGCGGTTGGGCGGTTGGGCGGCTTGTATGACAAATGTCTAGCGATCTGGTCGCGCCGATAGCCCTTATCAGCTAATATGCGAGCCTTAGGAAAACGAATCGTTCGTCGATGACGTGTGCGTGTGCACGAAATCCCACATGTACCCATTGTACACTGGCTAAATCGATCGGGGATTACGACCGTTTAGAACGCGAAACCTCCCCCGAATGTTACCGATTCGATACTCGCGCAATTATTCGGAATTTAAAGACCGCATAACACAATATAGAAAAGAATTTTATAAACACGATCTAAAAAAATATTACACAACTAGAATAAATTGTTTATATATCGAGACATGTTTCGTACGTCTCAAATATATATTTAAAATAATGATAGTATTTATTGTATTTGAAAGGGTGATTTTGTGGTCATCCTATTTATGTATATATATATATATATATATATATATATATATATATATATATATATATGAAAATGTGAATACACTTTATTACAGTTAAAAACTGACAACTTCCTCTTGCTCTCTTCCCCCATCGTTAGTCTAGCTCTTATGCCCGTATCTCGTCTGCGATCTATCTGTATGGTTTTGTTTTGGCGCTTGGTAACCGTCCCCATAATTCAAAGTGGTCCGTCGTTATTCATACAAAACAACGACAAAGAATTTTAAGGGGTAGTGGGGTAGGGGGAAACATTTTAATACAAACGGATCGAACGGAAACGAGTGAGGTGGCATAGATGGGGTAGTGACTCAACGTTTCTGACCTCCTATTTCACCTAACCAGGTAATAATAATCCGCGGTTTATCATCGTTTCCTTTTTCGAACCGGTAAAAATTTGAATAAAACTTTACGACATCGTGTGAACGTCGCAATCCGCATATTTAACAGATAAAGACACGCCTCCCCCCCCTTCCTCCCGCTCTCCCATCCCGCTAGACCGGTTAAAGGGTTGTTTAAAATTTTTGCGCTATCTGTCGGTGAATTTTTGAAAACTTTACCCCCGACATTACCGCATATTGTCTTTCGAATAAAGACAATTACCACACGAAAGTGGCGGAGTGAACCCCGTTGGCAGCCTAGACACTTTGCACATAACTCCTGCTCACAAATGCCCCGGACAACTATTTACGGCCACCGATAAGGAATAAGAATTGTGTTTTACTACCCCTAGGTGGTCTGCGGTTCCCGTTTTTACTTCGCTCGGCAAACTAAAACCACCCTGAACAACAAACACCCTTCTTCTTAGCCCTGCGCTTTCGACGTAACCACCCATTGTCCCTATGTCATTACGAATGGTACTAATGTAAAACTTATACAACGAGTCGTATACGTATTAACATAATGTTTTATTCGACGCTATCAAAATACCTGAAATTCAACCATTGTCTACCGTGAAATCATAAAATCTCAAATTCTATTCTTGGCATCCAAAAAATGTTCAAAAATGTATGAAAAAAATCCGACTAATATTATTACGATTATTTTAGATTCATCTTAACATTAGGGATAAAATTTATTTTGAATATTTAAATTATTACAATTTTGATATATATATTAAAGCAATAAATAATGAAGTAGTAAAATATTGAAAATGTTTTTTCTATGAAAAATATCATATTTAAATTTCGAAAATATTTTTGATCTCGGAAAAAAAACAATGACGTATTATTTTAATAATGGAAACATCGCAGGCTCACTTTCTTCGTGGCTGCCGAAGGAACAACTTATTTTCCCGAAGGAAGATAATCCTGACCCCTCCATCGTCGATGCTCCCAGGAGGCGCGAACAGAAACGTCATTGTTCACAATAATAATGATAAAAATAATAAATTCACCTCCCTCATCGTAGCCGCCTTATGTCGAGCTTGTCTTACCTCGAAGTTCCACCCTCTCGACGTCTTCGAAATCTCCCATTCATTGTTCGGCTTTGAATAAAGACACCTTGTGGCCCGAGCTGCGTCACACCTCGATCCTCCCTCTGGGTCTTTGTTGGATTAGCGCGAAAAATACACGATAATAAAAAGGCTGCCATAACAACCCCGTTTCCTCCCGATCCTCCCTAGCCTTGAACGAGAAAAAAAAACACGAAGGAAAAAAAATCGAGAAGAGGAAATATTGAATTTTAATACCTTATTGTTTTAATATGCCGCCGCGATAAAGGGAAGGTGCAGACTCTCCCCTTTCTCTGGCTCTGTCGTCGGGAAAAAAATCTTATTTACATTTCGAAGGCGAACGAGCTGCGGTAAAAAATATATAACGCCATTTTAGCTCGCTTTTCCGAGTGCTTTTCCGGATGGAAGATTCGGCAGGGTTGCGGAGAGCGTACATACTTTCGACCAAAATCCTGATTCAAATGCATACATTTTAATATAAATAATAATAATATGTAGAATACAATATTCGTAAAAAAATATGCGATGAAATTTGCTTATTTAGTAAATAAAAAAAAATTGAATATTTTAAAGTTGATTGTAAATTATTTGATTTTGAACAATTATGATTTAAAAAATATCAAAAATCTTTCTGGATATATATATATATATATATATATATATATATATATGATGTTTTTAAATTCAATTCAAAATTTCATGATTAAAAAATCACGAGAATAAAAATAACCGATCTTACAACCCTAAGCTTTTTCCCTTCTTCTTACGCGAAACGCACGTTTGGAAAATTCGAATTTCCCGCCGCTTTCCTTATCCGATTTCGGTGCGGTTCGATCATTTTCCTCTCGCTGCCGTGTCTTTTCCGACTATTTATTTATATGCGCGCGTATTTCAACCCTCTAATGGTGTAGTGAGCCGTGACGACGACGGAACGGTGTTGTGCGAATAAAATGGCCCATAAAAAAGCGTGAAAAACACCGCTCAACCGCCCCCTGGCCGCCCATCGCGAAAGGCGACCGACGTATATAACGGAGCCTCTCATCGTGTCGCCCTTCGCGAAAATCGCCCCCGCCCTTCCTCGATGGGGCGGCTTCTTTTGACGATTTGAATATTGCGCGTTTTGTAATTTCACAAATGCGTCGATGAATGCGTGCATAACGACCGCAACTTATACTTTTTCACATTTTCCGTTTTACGATTATATATATATATATATATATATATATATACAGGATGATCGTAAAAGTTTCGTACTCGAAAAAATTAAAATAAAAAAATACAATATATTTAATAATAGCTGCATATAAATTTTTACGAGTATTCATTATTTTCAATGAACCTATTGCGGATTTCATTTTCAATAACATTTTTTTATATCAAATATTTATATTCTACAAATAATAAAATAGCATCAAATATTTTTTCATATGAAAAAAAATTCATTAATTATAAAAAATAATGATACAATTCTGTATTTTGTTTTATGAAATTTAAATATTTTTATAATATTAAAGTTTTGATATTTTGAGTGTTTAATGATAACTAATTGAAGTTAAAAATTAATTATTTAAACCGATTTAAGTCTATCTTTCAAGCATGCCGTGTGCTTGAAATGCATTACTTTTTATGAATATTACCAGATTTGTCCTCTTACATCATACTGCAGATGCTTTTATTATTATTGTTGTTTTCATTGTCGATTTTTAAGAGGCTTTCGTCCTTCGAGGTGTCATAATCGTCCACCCTTCGTCGCCGTCTGAGCCCACCCTTATACTCATCGGTTTTCAGCATTTCAGTATTTCAGAGAGCCGCCTTTTAAAAAATCGCCATTCAGCCCTTTGTTCAGACGTCGAAGTTTTCTCCTTGAATCGAGTACATTATTTCAATATTATTTCATTCGATCTTTCGGAACAAAAGTTAAACGAGCTACGCTTCATTTTATTGTATTTATTTTTTAGTTATTTCTATATATAATAAAACATATAACGATGAATTTAAAATAACGAATGAATCCACAACTCGACGATTGTATAAATTATAATAATGTACATTGAATGAAGTACATAGTAAATTATGCCAAAATAATATTCAAATAACAACGAAATTCTTAATTTGCCAAGTCGCAAAACGAACGAGATAAACATCTTAATTAATTTAACCCGCCTTAAAACAATTAAACGCGGCAATTATCTTATAAATATCGCACTGAGTGCGTTCGCACAAACGCACACACGCACACGAACCGAATTTAATTAATTATTATCACCGGTTCTTTTTTTCGGTGTTCAAAAATTTCATAATTTTTCGGTGAAAATGTATCGTGTTTACAAACAGTTCCGAGTGCCGATTTCACTAATCGCATATTCATGGTCATTTTACTTTAATTATGATGGACATCGTATGATTTAAGTCAATTTCTATTCAATTAATTTATTTTATATATTTCATTCTCTTTTGTAATATTTAGAAAAAATCGGTGAACCGATATAGGCAAGTTGAAATGTAGTATGATATGTTCTAATAGTGTACTCGTATATAATCTTCTATATATATATACATAAATGAATGTGTGCCTGTCTGTCTGTACTCGATCGATTCAAAAACTATACATTCAATCGCCATGAAAATTTGGACAATTATTAGATATATCCCCGGGAAGGTTTTTGAGTTTTTTTTTAATCAGAACAAATATCAATATAAAATTTAATTAGTAATATTTTGTAGGGATAATTTTATTGTTCATTTTCATTTTGATGTATTGTATACATCTGATCATTAATAAATTATGTTTGATGTATCACAATTTCATTTTTGATCATATTTTTAATTTGATGCATAACACAGCAACGCGTGAACGGGCACAGCTAGTTAATAATTTATTAAAACTTTGAACGTAAAGCTGACGATACATTAATATAGTAATATATATTTATGTTTATTAATTAAACATTATATAATATCATATGAAAAGTATAGAAAAATCTGATCAATGTTTGGTGAATACACACACACACACACACACACACACACACACACACACACACACACACACACACATATATATATATATATATATATATATATAGATTAATAAAAATATATAGAGATATATTGTATATAAAATCTCATTTGAAAAATACGACTTTAATCCCATTTCATCCAATAAACAGCAATAAAAAATAATCAGTATTTCCGAAATTTGATTAGAGTCCATTCTCTATCGGATGGGATCAGACGGTTCGCACACCTGTAGACACTGTCCGATTGAATGAGGAGAGGGTGGAAGTTTTCCGGATTTTATCCGATTATTTTCTGCGTCTAATACGCCGCGGGCCTTGAAAAACCACCCCTGGGGCGGCGTCGGCTTAACGGGCAGGGGTCAGTTTTCGTCTCTCGCACAAAACCACCCTTATGTATATCTCAAACCGCTCTTCCGTTTAATTAATATACGGGCCTCTCAAAAGACTCTTATATATATGATATATAAAAGGAGAAACTGTAATCAGTTTTGTCCGACGGACGTCGGATCTGCGACTAGTTTTGTGCGACGTTTTGTAATATTTTCCGTTTTCAAACCACCTCACACCCCCCGGTCCTCGATTCGACGGGGGGCATCTCTATATTTTTAATTCTTTTCTTTTATGTCGAGCTTTTGAGACGACGCAAATATCGCTGCACGAAATCGCAAAGCGTAAAGAAATATTAAAAAAAATATATACATTTTTTTTACCTTAAAAATAACTAATTAATATTTTGTGTATACAATTTATATTTTAATAATTAATAAAACGATGGAAAACGCTTAAATATAATAAATTCCTAATGCATAAAAAATCAAATACCTTTATGAAAATAAATAAAACTGTAATAGATTTTTTTTTTATAGTAATACCCGAAATAAATTAACAAAATTATTATAAAAATATATCAATTGGTACATTCTTCAACCAATCACATTTAATATATTTCTATAATTTTTCAGATTTCATCTTAAATAATAATGAAAATATTGCTTATTATCACGAATATTTTTATTTGAAAATAGCATTAAAAAATAATATCAAGTTTGTTAAAAAGTGTATTAATTTTTTATATATCAAGAATATGTCGTTCAGATATTTTTTCAGTAGAAAAAAAATATTTTCAACATATATAATTACAAATCATTTTATAAATATTATATTTATATAATTATATCTCAACCCATTTTTTTAACAAATAATTATTCCCATGCTATGTAAAGTTAAATTATATATATATATATATATATATATATATATATATATATATATATATATATATATATATGTTATAATATTTAATATAGATTTAATCTTAAACTATTATGCGGAAAAAATAAAAAACAATAATCGCGATCGGTATTTTTGCGCGAAAATCCGACCGGTTTTTCCTTTTGCGCGCGTTAATTAAAACGAGCTTTTCGCGGCCAATGCGAAAAGAAAAGCGCCGGAAAAGTGAGCGCCGTCGCTTTTTTTTTGTTTTTGTTTCTCTCCTCCATCTTCACTTCTTCCGCTCCGCCGTCAAATCTTCAGACTTCAACTTTTCCGTTTAATTTTCGAACGAGAAGATCGTATAATTCTATACGACCGTGGGGAGGTGAAGGCGGTCGTTGGGCGGCGGATAGGGCGGCGCTTTCTTTTATTTATATATTCTCTTTTTCGCGAAATAGATATTATAAGAGGATTGAAAGGAAAAGTTTTATTGGTTGTTTCGCATCTCTCGTCCACAAATAAATAACAACTTGTACCTTTCTTTTCTTTTTCCAGATTATTTTATTTTCTTTTTCATATACATGAATATATACAGTTTTTCCGCTCGAAAATTGATGGAATTTCTTTGTGTATTTTTTTTATTTCATTTCGGATTTATATATATATATATATATATATATATATATATATATATATATATATATATATATATATATATACTTATCAGCGGCTGGAAAAGCTTCATAAAGAAATTTTCTGACCCGGTTTGTCGTTTGAAGAATCGGAAAATGTAAACGGATTTATGACCGGCAATTTGGAATCGAATTTGTATGCAAGCTTGCGCATATTTTCGTCCGTCCGGATTGTAATTGTGCGAATATACGATTTTTGATCGTCTATTTATACAAATGATTTAAAATTTATTCGTATTAAATACGTCATCGCTTACTAAATAAAACGTATGTATTATATATATATATATATATATATATATATATATATATATATATATATATATATATATATATATATATATATATATATATATATATATATATATATATATATATATATATATATATATTAAGTAATTAAATTTCATTATATATAATGATCAAAATTAACAATTCTAAAAAGAAACTACTGATTCGATTCTATTGAAAAATAAATATAAAATAATTCAAAGTTTTATATATAACATTTAGAATTACTCATAAATTTACTGGTGTTACGAATGTAACATACGCACACACAGAACGCATTTTAATGAAAAATATCAAAGTATATTAGCGAAATGAAAGGCGGCCGAATAAAACTTTCGTTTCTAAGAATTTATTGTATAATATTATTTTTACATTACTAATGAAACCTTTCGTCGCGTGATCAAACACTTAATACAAGACATTATTAAATAGAACCAAAAAAATAATGCAATAATTCAATTTTGATCGTTATATATATAATAATATATATACAAAAAAAAATCTAATAATGCGAAAACGTACAGAAAAAATCATCTAATATACGGAGAAAATTTTAATTCGTGTTTATTTAGTTATTAATGCTTTCAAATGAAAGCCAAAATTCGATTGTGTAAACGAAACGACGCCTTTTATCTATTTCTTTTACTTTATTTTCTCGAATGGATTTTATAAATAATATACATCTTGTTTATTTAATTAATATATTTTTTACACACTTGTATGTGTGTTTAATAAATTGAAATAATAATTATGTTCTTCAATTCTTAATATTAAAAAAAATATTAATATTTATATATATTTTTTGTATAAAAATTCTAGAAATATTGTTAAAAATCATTTCGCACAAGTCGTTTCGTATGGACGCGCCTTTATGTCGACGTTCGGAATGCGTCGTTCGACTGCAAACGAACGCACATAATAAGTGTAACTAATAAATTTCGATTTTAATTTGCTAAAACTATTTCGAACGACACACTAACGGCCACCGATTCCGAATAACCGACGACGGCAATATACGTCGTTTAAAACGCGTATTTACGTCCGAATAAAACCGAAAGCTTTCGCGGGAACGCGGCGTAAGAAAAAAAAAGTTCAGAGAGAATTTTCAAAATTTTTATATACGAAGTTTAAACGAGTCGAATTCGATTATATCGTATATAAATTCCGATACATTAATATGATGCAATCGAATAATTAATGCGAATCAAACATTAGTTCAATTTTCAAAGTGTCTAACATTATTTAAAACTGCTTAATAAGTCGTTGAATTATGCACATTAGAACTCGAATATCGAATATTTCACGACATTATTATAAATATCCAGTTGGGTGTCGCTTTTATAAAAATAACACGTCGTATACAACATTTAATATTGTTCACGGTTTCGCATAAGCATATTGTATCTTGAAATCTATAATAACTCAGCACTGTTATATGTGTTACATTACGATAAAAAAAATTTAAATATCTGACTTTGAAAAAGAAAATTTTGCATATATATATATATATATATATATATATATATATATATATATATATATTACTGACAATTGATTTATACAGTTTATGCGGTGTCAAAATGTAACGAAACGACACTTGCCGCCAATTTGCGTCGAAATGTCCGCTTTGAATCTTATTTACGGACAAACCGCCAAAAGGACCAAATTTACAGTGTTCCCGAAATAAATGTCAACGATCCCGCTTTTCCCTTTCTATAGAATGCATGCGAACCCGAAATATTTTGCGGGAATTATGAGCATTATTCATATTTTACGAGAGCGAACGGGCGCGTGTCAAAACAGCGATCAACGCCGACCATTATAATTGTCGTCGTTTTGCCAGTAACATATATATAATTTAATCTTTTGATTGTCTAAATAGAGTAATCGTAATTATAATATTATTTCAAATCATTGAACTATTCCATTATGAGTACAGATAGAAAATTTTTCACTTTTCACTTAAAGAGATTTAATTATATGACGTCATCGACAGTTTCACTAACCCAAATCGTCCCAGTAGTATTATATATATATTTAATAATATAACATTATTTTTGCACGCACGCATGCACCGTTCGTCATAATCGTTATCTTGAGATTTAAAATGCGCAATGCATTATACATACATTTTTTTTTATTATAAATATATACCGTACATAAACTCGCATAAGAAGTTATTAACTCGTATGACGCATTCAAGTTATGCACGATGGCGATCGATTGTATCAGATTGCAGTTAAATTTCGCCCGCGATTGAAATTCGCGATTAAAATTATAAATTTTCTACGTGATTCATACAATTTTGACGACCACGCGGTGCAGTGGTCACATATATTAGACTTACTGACTTTTTACAAACTTGTCTGTTTATCTGGGTGGAATTTTGTAATCGATTTTTCGAACATTTCCCGACGTTCGATTGGGCTGAAATTTTACATAATAGATCACTTTCGATGACAATACAAGAATCAATTGATAGATTTACAAAATAATTGACCAATTCGTATTATATTAATAATAATAATACAATACTACGATGTGACGATACATATTCCTGAACACACGCAAATTTTATACTTTATACTTGTAAATAATCTCAACTTATACAAATGCACAATTTATCATTATTATATATTTAATTTTCTTGTATATAAATGAATATATTTATCAATTAATAACGTTAAATATAATGAAATATTAATTGGATAATATATTTTTAGAAAATATCGATCGTACACTGGTCATTTTATACGACGTATATAGTTAAACTTTTTAACGCAATCTAAATTTATGGTACGCGATACGTTACAGTTTAACTTTAATAATTTATATTCTGGCATAAAAATAATACACATATATATATATATATTATTTTTAGTGCATATTTTATAGCAATAATAAGTATAATTCATCGATGACGTTATCATAAGTCGGTTCACGCACGTTATATATATTTTTTTCATTTTATCAATAAGGGCGAAACGTCGCAACAAATTTAATAGATTAAATTGCGTGTCGCGCCTATATTAATTAAACTTTATTTATATGAGGGAAGAGGAGGCGAGAGAGGGCACCCTTAATCGAGTGTATGGAAAAAATATTAATAAATTAACGCCCCCCCCCCTTCCCGGAGTGAAATTAAGACGGAAAATATATAAATTGTTTATCTTTCGACGAAAAGTCAACCGCGATCCTCTTTCTCGGTTCACGATCGTTAATTAATAATCGATCTTTTTATATATATATATATATATATATATATATATATATATATATATAATAAAAAGTTTAAAAAATATTTCAAGTTTAATTATATAGATTTTTTTCAAATTCACATTAGAAAAACATTGTAATCTTCATCGATTCTCTGAATTACCGAAATAAATTGGTCACAAAGTGGATGACTCGACAGTCCGTCGTTTAACCATAGAATCGATCTTCAAAAAAAAAAATAAAATAAAATAAAAACAAAAATACTTTAGGGGGGTTGGTTGTAGAAGATCATATAATATAATAATATACATAATGACCGGTTATTAAAATGCAGTTATGGTCAATTTATACGACGACATCGTCGTTATAGGCTATTGTTTATAAAATTTACCGAACGCATAAATTTCAATGAAAGCCATTATTTCGGCCGCGTGACGCACACACACATCCTCTCATATATATATATATATATATATATAATATTAATAATTGTTAATGGTTAATCTTGAACAAACGAGAAAACGGCTAATCATCGCGGCTTATGTATGACAGGCGCTTTTATACGCGACTTTTTTTTTGTTTTCGCTCCTCTGTTTCGCTCCGTATCGCTCTCTTAATTAATCCGACTTTGTACGGGATTCGGCTTTTTTTTATATTTCGCTCCGATCTACCCTATTTTTTATGTTAAAATTGTAAAATATATATATATATATATATATATATATATGATTTGATAATAAAAAAAAAATAATTTCGCGTCGCTTACGACGTTCGTCCACCGCGACGCGCTTTCGCGTTTTATGATGAACGAGCTTTTTCATCAAACGAATATAACGATCACATTAGTTAATCATTGACGCTTTAATGTTTTCCGATTAAAAGTTCGAGAAATGTAAAATGAGAAAGAGATGAAAATAAATAGACCGAAACGGAACGATACGCGTAATATATTATAATTTTTTGATTACACTCAGATGTCGCTATAATTTAACGTTCACGATTTCGTACGAGCGGAAAAACATGAAAGCTCATAAATAGTGTCGAAATAATAGTCATAAATTTCGCGCACGACAAGAATTATATAAATAAATTTCCCTCAAATATCAAGCTCTTAATTAAGATGTGACTATCTCTCTTTTTCTATGCGCGCATTTTTTTTTTCTTTCGTTTTCTTTTTATTTATTTATTTTTTTCTGCGTCTGCCGTCTTCTATGTCTATCTTGCATGATCGCGATGAAAGGAATGTCAATTTTATTCTAAAACCATCTGATATATCGCTAATATATTATAATTATACGTTATTTATTCATAATTATAAATCCATATAATTTAACTTGTTTATTTATATTAACAATAGATGGCGCAGTGTTACTAACGTCAATATTAATCATATCATATAACACTGTGATCAAAAAGTAAGGTGAATTTGTTTATAAATTATAAATTATTTATTTATTCTTCCAAATTAATTTCATCCCCATCAAAGTAATTTCCGTCTGATAAAACGCACTTTTGCCAACGCTTTTTTCAGTCTTCAAAACAGTCAGAATAGTGTTTTCGGTATAGCCTTCAAGAACTTCTTCGATTCGGTTTTTATCTCCTCAATCGTGTCAAAACGGCGTCCCCGCATTGGCTTTTTGAGTATGCTGAACAGCCAGAAGTCGTACGGAGCCAAATCAGGCAAATACGGTGGTTGCGGAACGATATGAGTTGAGTTTTTAGCAAAAAAGTACCAAAGAACCAATGCAGTATAACACGGTTTACTATCATAATTAAACATTTTAACGCTTGGCAAATGTTATAGACAGTCCTATCAACCTAGGAAGAAATATTATATATATATATATATATATATATATATATATATATATATATATGTGTGTGTGTGTGTGTGTGTGTGTGTGTATGCGTGCGTATGTATGTTTAGATTATAAATATTTCGATTGATTTAACGAAGAACACATTAATATATCAGTCCCAATTTTCTACAATATGTTTTCCATAAATCTCTCGTTTTTACGAATATCTAGAGATATATTATACAATATATAGTTAATTCATCATTTCAATTACTAAATAAATAATCAACATGTAAGAAATAATAAAATGAAAATTCTCACAGTTTCACTTAGATCTAATAATAGCAAT
This sequence comes from Leptonema lineaticorne, assembly GCA_024500535.1. Lineage (NCBI taxonomy): Eukaryota > Metazoa > Arthropoda > Insecta > Trichoptera > Hydropsychidae > Leptonema > Leptonema lineaticorne. The sequence continues at coordinate 328,881 of JANIJI010000017.1, read as the reverse complement.
TTCAATATAATAAATATTTCGTATAGAAAAAAAATAGATAGTAATCTCGGTAATCATTATCTTACACAATTACGAGGACCTCATTAGACCACCCCCCAATGGCCGGATAATAATCAAATTTGGCGTCGAGCACGCAAACTCGATAATTCGAGAGACTTCGTATATTCGTGAGAGAGTCGAGGAAAACCGATCGAGCGTCAAAAAGTTCTCGAACGACACAATAACAAAAAAATAAATAATAATAACAATGATATCGTATGTGTGTAATCGAAATTGTGATAGCGTGATCGGCACAAATTAAGAACGAATATGTGTTTTATACGTGTTCGACATTATATATATATATATATATATATATATATATATATATATGTGTGTGTGTGTGTGTGTGTGTGTGTGTGTACATGTCATATATTCTCGTATAATTGGTCCGGTTCAAAAACGTAGTTACATTTAACTATTAAGGAATACTTGATCATAATTATTAACCTTATATATATATATACATATATATATATATATATATATATATATATATATATATATATATATATATATATATTCTTAGTTATGATTAACAACACGCCACTATTCGGCGTTTTTATTGGTCGACTTTTGTATCTGACGAGGTCGGATCTTGCGCTCGAATTCGTCATCGTTGCATACGAATTCGTCTACGATTACTATATATATATCACAATCGAAAAATTTCATTAATTTATATCCACATTTCGCCGATCTGAATATGAATATTTTAATTTAAAATAATCGATTTAATAATTCAATCTTAGATCTAAAAATAATTATAGTACGATTGATTTATTTATTTCATTCTAAAATTAAACTACTCAAAAAAAATATACCGAATATTTTTTTTTATAACTCGTATTGCTTTTCAGAAAATGAAATTTTTCCTGTATATCGATGCTGAAAAATAAAATTAATGCAATATTCCGGTCGAATTATATGGTGAATTTACGATATCTAGCGCAATATAAAAACGTCGTAAATTCGCACCGGGCACGAAGCATGTCGTCCAATTTAAAATTGTTAAAAATAATTATTTACGACCGCGGATGCGGCGATTCGAAAGCGATATCATATTTATTATTAATATATCGCATATTAAAAAAATAAATATTTTTTTAAAGGGGAGAGGAGAAAAAATGTATCTCCCCAAATAACTTTTTAGTGTAATCGTACTCTAGATAAAATTTATTTATCTATTATAATATATTTTTTGTGTTTGTGTAAGGCTTGTATTTGTTTTTGCCTTTTTTGTATTGAATCTATATAATTATTATTAAATATGTCACTGAAAATTTCTAATAAAATCTATAGTTTAACTCTATAGATGTAAATTCAATATCATTTAAACTATAGTAAACATTTTTTTTTTGCAAAAATATCAATTATAATTATGCAATCATATTGGTTAATCGATGCAATCAGAGATCCTCATATAGTTTTTTTTTCAATAATAATGAAATATAAATAATTTTACGTTCGATTTCCGCATACGTGATATAATAATAAAATGAAAATTGTAATTTCACGTGTAATCGCAAAAGACACGTACCTTTCACGTCAATTGAAAATTTGCCGTCGAATGCCACCGTCTCGTATTATAAACAATAATGTTAATAAAATATTATACGTCCGTAGACGTGTCTGTTTGTGTATGTGTAATGTTACGTTTATATTTATTGAAATCTGTATGTTATGAAACGGTAATTTTGTAATTTTCCCTTGCGTGAATGTAATATATATATATATATATATATATATATATATATATATATATATGAAAGTATATAATTATCCTCGTAGATAAATCTATATATATATATATATATATATATATATATATATATATATATATATATATATAATTTTTAAGTATATCCCCGGGAAGGTTTTTGATTTTTATATCCCAAAAATATTAAAATAAAATTTAATTAGTAATATTTTGTTAAAAGTGTAACCATTGTAACCGTGAATAAATGACATATATATATATATATATAAATAATATTATTTTCAATTTTAATTTTAATGAATTGTATACATTTGATCATTAATAAATTATGCTTGATGTATCAAAACTGCCTTTTTGATTAGATTTCTAATTATATGCATAAAACAAGCCAACTCGAGAACGGCTTTTTCGTAAAAATTGTGATAAATTTTTGAAAAAAAAAAATATTATTATATTCGGTTGCATTTATAAGACAAAACAAACGTATAATTTATACCGAACAATCCAATTAAAATTCTTGTAAATTCTACTAAAAAAAAAAACATCCATCAAATAGATGTGGAAGCAGTTATAATTGTACAAGTTCGCGGAAATATTTACGATTTTCTCCGATCGACCGTTTTCTTTGAACGCTTTATAATAATAATTTATAATATAAAGATCGGTTCAAAAATTCGTTTAGCATTCGCATAAAGAAATATTAAATATTATAAAATAAAAATAGCTAGTATAAAATTTTCATATATGTCGTTTTTTTCATGCGAATGTTTAATATTAGAAATTATGTATTTATTTATTGGAACGTTCGTTGATATTGAAAGGAATTCTATTTCACGTGCGACGATGACTAAGCGAATTTTTGAACCGGCCACGAATATTTTTCGATTTCTTTTCAAAATAAAGACGTTCGACGTTAAGATTTCTGCGACACCTGTCCATACATTTTTATCGGTTGACGCAGATACCGAAGAACACATATATCTCTATATCTAAAATAAACCCCCCACAGTTTTCCGATACATATTTATATGTATATTTTAATAACGACAGTCCAATATATATATGTATGTGATATTTATGTATACTTACACGTGTCTAGTTTTAGAACGGAAAGCTTTGTGGGAGTGGTTCTCTACACTAGAAAATGTCGAATCGTCGAAATTTCGTTAATGACACGCTCACGAAATGTCGCTTTGGAAATTTTAAAAGTTGCCTTCGAAAGAACGAAAGAAAAAAATATATATATATATATATATATTAAAATAAATCGTCGGAGACATTCTAATTTCGCATTGTACGAAAAATGGACCGAATGATAAAGGACGTAAGCGCCAAAGGCGAGTCAATCCGTTGAAATCAATAAAAATCGCCTTTCGTTTAATTTTTATAATTTTTCTAAAAAAAATGCATTTATGTTCTTCTATCATATATCATTAAATATCATTAAGAAAAGAAGATCTCGTTTGAAAAAAAAATATTTTTTTTGTTAAAAATTGTGACTTACCTAATACATTTTATGATATAAAAATATTTATTTTATATGATATAAAAATATTTAATTTTTAATATTAGAATTTTCAGGTAAATAATACATGTACTCAATTATTTTTAAATAAAATTCTTCAAAATGATCTAAAACTTGAATAATGAAGAAAAAAATTAAAGCTAAAATCCCCATTTACCCGTGTGTAACACAAATTAATATGATATTTATTATATATTGTATTTTTTTAAACATTAATATTGAAAATTTTCTTTATATGTGTATATTAAACGACGAATCACGCTCCATATATTTGCATGTTGATTCAATTTATATATTAAAAATTATATAATAATATGTAAAATCTACACGTTTTATGACGTGTGAAATTTTAATCGTATTTTTTTCGTCAAATTTTAAAGAAGACGTTCCGCGAATCAAAATTCGGGATCGATTTAATCGTTTATTTCATTCAGATCGCGTCGAAGATTGAGAATCGCTGGAATTAATTAAGGCGAATCGCCACCGCAAAACCGGTAATCAAAATTTGAATTTCGCATTTACGTCTATATAATTATAACTTCCATTATATATATATATATATATATATATATATATATATATATATATGTATGTATGTGTGTGTGTGTGTGTGTGTGTATTAAAGACGATTACGACTTTCGTTATCGTGATTAATAGAAAAATTTACATGTGACGACAAGAAATGATTAAAAAAATTTACATAAAAATCATCACGATATTATCAATTAAAGAATGATGAAGTTTTACGCTAATTAAATCGATGCTCGTAAAAGTTAACGATATATATATGATAAATTTGATTTTTCTAACCTATCGTAGGAAAAAGGGTGGTTTTATTTTTCTACGACTACCCAAATTTCGAATGATGATTGTTAATGTGTGGTTCGCGCGTTAATTGCCCGCCATTTTGAACTTTTTTATTCGATCGTAATTTTTCATTTCAGCGCTAATTAGTCGTTCGAATATATATATTTTTTAACGATTTAACCCTTTAAAAAAATAGTAATTATTATTCTTAATATATATGTATATATAGTATATTATGTGTGTGTGTGTGTGTGCGTCACTATATAACTTACGCACAACGTTCCGTGATGGGCTATAAAATAAATTTATTGCGTATTGAAAGATTAAGATAGTTAATTAAACTAATCCGCGGTCTATTAAAATTCTTACAATCGATTTGGCACATTAAAAAAATATAACGAGCATATTCTTTTTAATGGAAGCCAAACGATCCAAGTGTACGTAAGATGACTTCATTTAAATTTGAAATAATCGAAAAATAATAATATTTTCATGTAAATAATAAATCGTAGATATGAATTCGTTTACATCGATAATGAAAAATTATCGTATTTCTTATAAATATGTATAATAATTTTCACAATACATAACGCGATTTTACATTGCGTTACTTATAATTATAATGTTCCGTTCTTAATTACTATATTACATATGATAGAAAAATGATTACTATTCATTCGTGCACACGTTGCTCAAACACTAAACACTATATAAATAAAGTAATTCACTCTCGCTCTTTTTGATAACAGATGTCGTAATTATCATCGTTCTTCGCGCGAAATGTGCATTATTCACCACGAATATTTTTTGTTTTTATTTTATATTAATTTTATTAAGTACAATATACGATGATTTAAATATCAATTTAAAAATATAATAAAAATAAATTATTTTTTTATTCATAATCGACACTTGAGTTCGAATCTATTTGGCTTGCGGCCATTTTCTAATTTGTTTTCGTTCGACGTGTTTTATGCGACTAATTCTTGCCGTGGACACGTCGCCATATTTTCGCATCTTTTTTTTTCACCCCGTCATGACTTTTATCGACGAGTTTTCCCCGACGGAAAAGCGCTTTTCGCGTTCGAATCATCATCATCATCATCATCTTTATTGCCGTCTCCGTCGCGATAATCGCCTTCACAATAATAATAATAATCATCATCATCATCGTCATCGAAGACGTCCGTGAGTTATTATGGATTTGTTGGACAATTTATCACATGGAAAAAAATCGTACGTGTATGTGTATGTGTGTGTGTGTGTAAAGTCGTTTATATTAATAGTCGGATTTTCGTAGGCCATTAGTAACTCGGCTGAAATAGTTTTCTTTTTTTTCTATATGCATTTATTTCGTTTTTCTTTTTAGTTTTGTATGATTTGCGACAGTTTTACATATCGCTTAATTTTTTAACGTCGCGCTGAACATCGTCGATCGCTTTGGAAATATTTAAGAATTGCCCGCGTAGTTCAAAGCGAAAAATTCCAATGTAAATAAAATTTAAAAATAGATCTATACTTAATAATTTATTTTGTATGATATCGAGTCATCAGTTTTTCATACAATATTTTGAACATTTCTCAATCAGTCAATTTATGTAATTGATAAAAATTTTACGATCGATTAATTAAATTGAAAACGCGTTAATAATATCCGCGATAAAAATCCGCGGCGCGTAAAGTTGAACGATTGTCGGTCTCGTTAACACGTTGCGACCGGGCGGAGCGTTCCGCGTTGACATCTCTCAACGACAATGTTAAGCCAATTGGTGGTCACCTGATACGACAGCCATTAAGTCATTAAGGCCCGCCGTTTGGCATTCTGGCACGCGTGCCAGACGTTGATGTCTCTGAAACGCCTACCGCATTACTCATTTCACGTCTCACTTTTAGAATACACACTCTTAACTATGTAAACCACCGTACGACAACAACATCCACCGACCCGATCGACACTCGTGTCAAAGCACTTCGATACGCAGATTCTCAAATTTATTTGAAATAAAATTAAAATTAAACCGCTATTATTCCTATTTATTTATTGTATATCATTAATCGAATATTCGCGGTCCGTATAGTTAAATAATAATTCTTTAAAAAATACTGCGCAATTACTATACTTCCTTCGATTTAAATAAAATAATGATAATAATAATACAAATTAAATCCAAAAAAAAAATCACAATGATACAATATTCAAAACGATGGAGCAATTCCTCTTCCATGACTCAAATCCGTTCCGGTTCAATTCCATCCGATTTTGCGCGGCGCTTCGGCTTAAATTAACATTAATTAACATAAATATATATTTTTTTTGCGATTTATTCTCGATTCATTCATCGCAAACGAAATCTTAGAGCTTAAAAGAAAAAAAAAGTTTAACGTCTTTATAAACTCGTAGTTAACGATCGCGCTGCGGAAAATATTCGATTTTCGACCACAATGGAACATTAAAACGTTATCTATTTTTTACGACGCTCATTGGCAGAAAACTTAAAAAAAATAATAATAAACCGTCAATATATTTTCGTAGTATATTTAAATTAATTGTATCTATTCAAAATAAATTTAATGTGTGAAAAATAAAATTTTGATATTAGAAAAATAGACTCATATTCGTACGCTTAAGTAGGAGTAGACGGATATAATAAATGCGAAATAGTGAACTCGTTCTCCTCTTTTATACGATAATTATGGTATATCTTTAATATATTTTACATTATGTACAACAAAAGTGACACGGCGGTGGTTTAAAACGGTAAAATCGTAAATAATTTTGCGTGTAAAGTCGAGTTCGATTCTTCGAAACGTGCGCAAGAAATCGCTGAAATACGGAAATATACCAGACGTTGACAAATCGTTTTGTGTTTGTGATTGTTTTATATTATTATTATTTTTGTTGTTGTTGTTGTTGTTGATGGTGGTGTATATATCAAAATGGCCGCGAAAGTTTATTCGTAAATTTTAACCGTTAACCTGTTAGTTAACGCGATATTTGTACGATTACCGTTTTGCTTTATTTACTCTAGTCTCAAAGTTATAAGCGTATTCAATTACATTTTATTATTGTTCATAGTATATTTCATTGGAAATAGTTGATCAATGTATATAAATATAAATAAACATCGATTATTGTATTCGCTTTTTCTTTGATAATTTTCTACGACGACGCAAAAATTTTTTAGTTGAATTCCTAGAAAATAGCGTCTTTAACTGCTGCACGCATAAATATATAGCGAATATTATAAAAATATCGACGTTATTCATCGGTTTTTGGCCGGTCGCTCATTTTCCACTGAATCATCGACCGGCTGTCTATAAAAATGCGACGATTTTCTCAGACGATCTTTGGCTCGTTTGTTTGTTTTTGTTGTGTTGTGTTGTTTTTTTTTTTGTTTTGATACCTGGTCGGTCTCTTTTCCTCGTTAAATTCAAATATGTGTGTAGCTTCAGTTCCTTTCAACTCTCGCTCATAATTTAATTGCATTTTGAGCGTGTATAATAATATAATATATATTAATGTTTACGACGATCGTTAAGTGCATCCGATATTAAAGGGTTTTCTTTAATGGATATTTGTGGATTCGAAGCGCTCGAAGCGAGTGCGATGTAAGTGAAACAATTAACATTTTTAATCATTTAATCCAATGCACAAATCACGTACTAATATAGACATTTCATATTTTTTATTAACATTTATCTATAATAAAATTTTATATAAGTATTTATATATATATATATATATATATATATATATATATATATATATATATATATAAATTGATGTTGTCACTTACATCCTTTGATTTCTAAACGCTTTTTTCAATCGCCGTCTATTTTCAAAGCACGGCCCATGTAAAAAGATAAAGAGACGAAACGCTTAAACCGCAAAAACCGCGTAAATTCAAACCGAACCGTTACGGTTTGTTTGGTTTTGGCGCCATTTTTACGCGCCCGAATCGCCCACTTGCGCCCAAGAAGCGGTATATATATATATATATATATATATATATATATATATATATATATATATATATATATTAGTATTTTCAATACTCATTTTATTTATCGAACCGAGAGCAAGTGTACATGTGTGTGTGTATACTATAAAATTTTATTAATCTGTATTAATCGCAAATGAGCCATTTCCGACAAGCGTAAAGCCGGCTTCACACGATAAATTTTTATTACCTATATTTATATTTATAGTATTTGGTCAAATGTGTTGATGATGAACGCATAATAATGGTAAACAATATACCATATATAATATATTTGTATGTGTGTGTGTGTGTGTGTGTGCGCGCGCATAAAAATAAATTTATAACATTAATATTATCTAGATTCTAGAGTACGATCGAAAATCTCGGATACACATCTTATTAATACTTAATTAATAATATAATTAAAAAAAATAGAGTAATATATTTAATCAGTATGTAAAATTATACATATTCAATATTGTTAAAAAATAAATTAATATTAAAAATCTTAATAAAGTGTTTTAAAAATGTAAATATGTCACTGATATATGGTATATTTACAACAATTAAAATATTTACAAATTCAAAAACGGTTCTTATATGAAAATTGTTTTCATATAATTTCTTGTAAATAATGGCAACTATTAACTGATAAATGGTTGATAATATAGGAAAAACTCCAAATTTATCTTACACTCGATTACTCGATTTGCTGCATTATTCACACTAAAGTGCGATATTACGTCTACCGTTCGAAGCAAAATTCGTTCCACCGGTTGATCGTCAACACAAAATCGTTACACAAACACAACATAAAATTTCACTTAAACTGTCGATTTTTTTTAACCCTCTACATTTTTTTTGTTATATTTTTTTACGCGTTAACCAAAAACAAAACAGTCAAATAACAATAATAATAATAATAATAAAACTAGGCATTTCCTCTATCGGTGACTCAATCCAATTGTCGCTCAATGTACTTCCATTTGCATATTATTTTTTTACACAATAGCATTTCGACGCAATTATTTGGGGCGTTATTTTTTTTTGCGCCCATACCCCAAGATCTATTGTTGACTGTGTTGCCAGTGCGTTTTTTACACTTTAACAGTGTCGCTAAAATGAAATAGTGTTGCCATTATATAGCATATTTTTCGACTATAAAAAAAGTATGAAAGTGCGTGAAAAGAAACGCCCATTTTTTTTCTTTATTTCGGTTCGATTCTAATTTCTCGCTTTTAGCTACTGTCAACGTTTTTCACTTTCGTGACTTTACAATTTTTCCGCGGAAAACGCATTGAAATTTTCACGAACGATTTCTGAAAAATAACGAACGCGCGGAACCATCTATCGGTGAATAGGCAAACTATTTTTTATATATTACATATAATTTATTTACGCATTGATAATTTGTAAAATAAATTTTTACAAAAATGTTTTTTTTTTTAATATTAAATATATGTATTAATTTATCATTCTAAGGAAGTGTTTAAGGTCAATATAATCAATTGTTTTTATTTGAACAAAGTAATCTTGAATGGAACAAATTATTTAAAGATCTTTATCTCGACAATTTAATGCTTTATACGTATAATACTTTGTTCAAAATTTTGATAATAATATATATTTTTATTGTGAGGCTACGGTTATTGAATTTTATTAATATGATATCATTCACTACCTTTTTTCTTAATAATATCTAAAATGGTTTTTATTGCTTCCTATATTTATCTAAATATTTAATTTATTCGTATATTAATCTAAATTAAAATTATGATTAAATTACTTAATATAATTGTTTACAAAATATACTCTTCATATAAAAAAATAAATTCATCTTTAATAACAGATTCTGCTGTTGAAATTCAAAATTCTAAATAAGTTAATTGAAATCTTTATAGAAAACGTCGTTTATAGATTTGAATATAAAATATTTTTTATACTTTCGTATATTGTTCGGATTCTATTTTATTTTAGTTTGATAATAAAGAAATATAGGGGAGGGGGTTAAATATCGCAAACTTGACTTTAAATCCGCGTATTAATCACGGCTTTCATTCTTTTGTGTTCGGACGATGTCACACCTTTGAACGACGTTTCAAAACTTTTGAACCTCCACCGCCGAAAAAAAAATTAAAAAAATAAAATAAAAATCGGAAAAGCGACAGAAAATCGTACCGTCGAAGTCGCGAAAGCAGACGGGAAGGGGTGAAAAACCTTTTTTGAATTTAAAATTCGACAGCAATCGAGATAGACAGAAGCGCGAAAGGAAAACACTCGAAACGATAGAAAAAAATAAATTTCCATCGAATACGTTCTATCGTCATTTTTATACATATTTTTCGCTTTATAAACGTTATTATATAAAATTCAATATTATTTCTAGTATTATAATGAATTATTACATATTTTTTTATATCTCTATAAAGTCGTAAATGAATAACGAACCCGTTCGATTATTATTAGAATTAAAGAAATCGTATTTTTTTTTTATATTAGTAATTATCAATTTTGAACGGACATGAAAAAAAATTGTACAACATTTTTTTCTATTCAATTCAATAATAAATTATTCCGCTATTTTTTTATGTTACATAATATGCACTGGTCATTTTGTGTCCATCGACGGATCGACATCTGCGCCATATTTATTCAAATTCTGGACAGCTGTAATTTTTTTCACATAATAATAAAAAAATAAATAAATTATCAATATAATCGCATTCGCGACATAAATAAAATCGCATTATAAAAACAACCCCCATTCTAAAGTATTGAATTTTTCAATTGAAAATAATTCGAATCGTAAATTGTCGGTTTTATTTAAAATATGTTATACATTATATATATAATTTTTTTTTCATCCACAAGATATATATTATTATTATAAAATGTAAGAGTATAACCGGTAAAACCTGATCGTTTTATTGTTGAAAAAAAATATTATGAGCGCGTGACGCGGATCAAACTCTCGCACGAATTGCATTCAAAAAATCATTCAGTGACTTATTGGGGTTGACCATTCGAAAGAATCTCATCTCATCAGCGATAATCAACCGTTTTACGAATGTGCAAAATAATATATTAAGCGACTGAATGTCGATCTAAACCCGTCCTTACATTTTTTACATAATAAATAAATATATAATTTGAAAATAATCCCGTAGAAATATTTTCATATAATTTCTCATTACATGACGTATTATTTTATATACGTTCAATCATTCGCAGCCTTGACCCGTGTTTCTCAAAGTCAAATTTCGCCATTTTTTTTATAATACACGCGCGGTGACACTTCGGGTACATA